>OX940974.1:83826481-84063381 GCA_954871275.1 Leptopterna dolabrata
AATCCTCGACTTCCCACGAATCTAAAAAAAACGTGCCCATAGGACCACTTTATTTAAGTGCCAATTTCGCTCGTCTCACTCTTGTATTCATTACTCAATCCTAAATTCTGAACTTTGGTGAACCATGCTTTGGAGAGGTGGAATCGGCAACCTAGAACTATGATATCAGGGGGCCTATTCACTAAGCCAAAGAGACATCTCTTTTAGGTCCGACTCTCTCTTTTGACAAAATAGATTTTTATAGTATCCATGACAGGGTTATTCAGTAACTTCCAAAAGAGAGAGTTGGCGGCCATCTTGGCATTTTCGATCTCTTTCAGAGAGACACCTAATTACGTGTCTTTTCTCGAAAGAGTTTCCCTTCCTCATTTCTCGTTTGTTTGTTAGTGATCGTGTATCATACTTCGTTCATCGGCTACCATATCGGGCATTTTGATGTATGTTTTTTCATCTCTTATAGGTAAGTCGATTGTTCATTAAAAATGTATCCCTAAATATTATCGATTCATGAGTAAAAACGCTGCAAAGTCCTTGTCACATGGGTTTATTATTCTACTGGACATACCTACAGAATTTAACTGTCTTGATTCACCTGCTAATACTACTTCTAGTGTTATTATACAAATAATTAGTGATTTCAGACAATTTCCCAGGTATTTGACTCATAAAAATTAATTTCGGGAGCTTGAACCCCGTTAAAACCTCTATTCTTCACTCTTCGGTCTAAATCAACCAAATATTCGGTCTTCTCCCCGTAAAAAACATAGAAAACTACCTCACAAGCTCATGTTCACTAAAACCTCAAAAATCCCTCGAAAACCCCTATTTTTACACTCATTTTTCTCCCACATCACCCCTGGGAGTATGCCGACCGGGCTGCTGTGTTTCGGAGCACAACTAGGACCCAAATGTGTTCTCAAATGGGGACCCAAACTGTGTGCGGAAGAATGACGATTTTAGACCAAAATTTAACGTAAATTTAAGGCTGAAAGTTCCTTAGAACCTCAATTTTCCACTCTTTGGTCAAAATCGACTTCAGATTCGGTCTTCTCGTCCCAAAAACATGGAAAACAATACCTCAAAAGCTCATGTTACTAAAACACAAAAAGTACCTATTTTTAAACACATTTTCACTCATAACACCCCTAGGTATATTCCGATTCGGCTGCAAAGTCTCAGGAGAACAACTAGGGCCCAAATGGAGCATGTGTGCGAAAGAACGAATTTTTTAGACCGAAAATGAAGCCGGTACACGTGATACGGCGGACGGCAGACGGACATTGCATTTTTGGAATCTACCACGGCCGGCTTCAGAGAAGGCCGCGGCGGTAGAGAATTGGCAACGTCGCACTTCAGGCCGGCCGCGACACCACCCAACAATAAGCCTAGGTTTGCTTATTTCCGGGTATCGATAGTTTACCTACAGATCTTCTCGAAAAAAAATTTTAAACAGTAATATTGTTAACACAAGTTATTGTTTTTAATGATAACGGAATTCAGGAAAATTGTGTCGTGCCAGAGTGCAAAAGTAATTAGGAATGTACAAAAGAATATGTGAATTCGTTTCGTTTTCTCAAGGATGAAGAGTAAAAGTGGATTCGTGCAGTTCCCCGTACTAATTGGGAACCAAAACCTAGGTCAGTGGTTTGTATTTATAACATTTTTCCGAAAATGATTTAGATACAGTAGATAAGTACGTACATTCAACAGGGAGAATAGCAAGAATGGACCCTTGCAAAACCTAAAGAAACGTACCTACAGTGCTTTCCATCATTCAGCTACATTGATGGTATGACAATAGAATATTCTATGACATTCATCATTGAATATTATGAACATTTTAATCTCCCAAGAGTTCGAGGATAAGTTTTTGAAGGCTCCTGACCAAAAAGACATCGTAACATTTGTCTCAGAGAGATCGCATTCCAAATTAGAAGACAGCAATACGTACGGTCAATGTGATTACGAACCATTATTCCAAGAATGTTCGTGATCAAAAATAGAAGAATACTGCGAAATCCTTGCCATGAGGGTTTATTATGTATTCTACTGGACATCACAAAAGCTGGCTATTCATTTACTGTTTATTTCATGTGTAATAATATTGATATAGCTATTTTTGGCATTCTTCACAAATTTTGGCCCCAAAAACTTGAATTGGGCTCCTATTTTTCAAAAATTGTCTTCAATCGTTGAATTTCTCATTGAATTGTCCGGATTCACTTCTGAGTTATCATACAAATTTCTAGTAATTACAGCCATTTTTCCGGGTTTTGACCCATAAATATTGAATTTTGAGAGTTAAAACTTCGTTAGAACCTGAATACTTCACTCAGTGGTCAAAATCCACTTCATATTTGGTCTCCTCACCCTAAAAAAAACACGGAAAACGATACATCACAAGCTCAAATTCACTAAAACATGAAAAATACCTAATTTTCCACCCATTTTCACCCATAACACCCCTCGATGTTTTCCGGTCGGACTGCCGAGTTAGGACACACAACTTGGGCCCAAATGGAGCCTGTGTGCAAAAGAACGGTTTTTTTTTTAGACCGAAAATTAAGGTAGATATCGATGACACGGCGGACGGACATTGCATTTTTGGAATTTACACACCTTGAAGAAACGTAGAAAACGTTCTGAGGGGGGGGGGGGGGGGGTCCAAAAAAATATTTCGAACCGAATACATAGGTGTATTTGGAGAATAATTAATCAAAATGACAGTCGTAAGTTGAAGAAGTTCCAGAAGTAGAATACTATAAACAAACTGTAATTAATTCATGTTCCATTTCATTTTCTCCAAGTCATCTTGCTTGTTCCTTTCTGTTGTTTTAGGTATTACTTAGTTCAGTACCTTTCTTTTAAATAATGCATCATTCGGAAGATGGTTGTTTTTATTAATTATACCAAATCGAAATATACAGGTATAATAATAAAATAAGTGATGGATTCATTCATGGAAAGGGGCCTGAAACAAGAAGCTATTACAGCATTGCCAGATCTAGCGCCGCGGCCTTCTCTGAAGCCGGCCGTGAATCTACGCATCTTGAAACGGAAAAGACAAAATTTTGAGGGGGTGTTATAAAAATTTTTTGCTGAGCGATTACATAGGTGTATTATTCACAGAATAATAAACCAAAACGTCCAAGTAGGTACGTGTTGAGAGCTATTCAGTAAAATAGACGAACCTGAGAGACACTGGAATAGACTGTTTTCCGAGGGAGACTCTCTCTCCCAGGAGATTTTCAAAATAGATAATCTATTTTCACTGTATCTTTTAGTGAATAGGCCCCCAGGCCATACACTACGAGCAGCACTGTGGTTGCATGACGGGCAGATACTGATTAGGATTAGACGAGTCTACGTATTTGTTGACGGGCTGCGAAATTCCAAAGCCCATTTAGGCGCTCACAGATCGCTCACCGTCACCGGGCCGTCATTTCGAAGTTCCTTGGCGACAAATAACCTGCTGAATTTGACGTCCGTCATTTTTCATTGCCGTTTTGAGGGTTGTTCTCAGGCTGTAAACATGTCTAGTTTTGGTTTATTATTTTTGAACCTTTGGAATGAAGCATGTACCCCCCCCCCCCCCTCAAAACTTGACGGTTTCCGTTTCAAGGTACGTAGAATCCGAAAATGGATTTAAAAAATTTCGTTCCGTCCGCCATACTTCGCACTTTTCTTAGTTGCCATGAACCAAAGTTAACAAAATTTGGTTTATAGGTCCCATTCGGGGTCTGGTTGGCCCGCAAAGCTCGACGTTACTGTCAGTCATCTCTAAGGGGTGAAAAATAGGGGCTGACATTTTCAGAATTCCGTAGCTCGAAAACTTTCAATAGAAGGTTTTGTTCTACATTTTTAAATAAATCTTGAACTAAAGAATTTTTTGAAACCACCACGAGCATGGTACGTCCAGCCGTTCGTTTGCGCCGAAAAGCTTCGTCAACATGATTATAAATGAATCGGTATGAATCCAGCCCAGATATCATTGCTAGGGAACACCTGATTACAATCACCTATATGAAGTTGAGTTGGTTGTTCTGTGATATTATTTAGCATTTGCAGATATTGTTTCAATCCTTTTGCAACTTGAACAAACGTTGCGATTCATGAATAACAACAAATAATTAATGATCCAATTATTGAATCCCGCGCGTTTGTGTGAAACTGTAATTCCCGGGCCGGATCCACTACTCGGTTTAGTGCTTTCCTGGGGGGAGCTCGAGGGTAGGTATGGACCACAGAAAACAGTGATCTACAAAGAAGGGGTATCTATACAGGTAAATAATAAACAATTATGTAATAATTTGCAGCGTTTTTTCTTTAATTTTGTCCTACATTCGGGATAACTAGGTACCTATTCCACGAAGTGCCTAAACTAGTATCTATGATGTTGTTAATTGAATATTGTAATATATTGTTTACTATATAATTTCCAAAGATATTGTTATTAATAACAATTTTGTTGACTAAAACACTCTACCAACTTTGTGTTCCTCAGTTTTCGTGAACTGAAGTCCGAGTGAAAAACCCCGTAAGTCTTGTTCATTTGGGTGTAAAACCTCGTAAGTTCTTAAATTCACTATCAGAAGGGAAATTTAGTTTATAGCGGTGGAAAAAACTATAAACTCATGTTCATAACTAGCATTTTGATGAAATGAAATAAAACATAAACTTCTACATGCAAAAATAGCGAAATAAATCAGTTTTCTGTCTCCTGTAAAATTTTGAAAATTAGGCATACATGGTTTTTCTGGTATACTATCGGTATACTTCTGTTACTTTTGTGATGGTTATCATTCTTGAAAATTTAATTTTGTGATAAAGTTTTCGAACCAAAGGGGGGGGGGGGGGGGTTATGACCCTCCACTAACCCCCTCTCGGCTACGCCACTACCAACAAGTATAACAAAGAATATCGCAGACAGACGAAAACGTAGGAATGCCGCATGTAGGCGAGCTCTTTCTAGTGGTGGGAAAAATAAGAATAAAAATCTATTTTCTAAAAAATTAAAGGGTGCTCCAGAAGATTACGGCCCGAATTCCATCCAACCAGTATAAATCAAAAAGTCCCAAGGCTGCTGAACTGAATGTTCAATCAAAGAGGCCGAATTTTATTTACATTTAAAAAAATAGATATAGTAATACTAATTAGGTATTTAAAAAACCATAACTATTATTATCGAGTTGAGGGACAAGCGGGTAATCAACAAGAGCCAATTCGTAGTTCGCACTTGGAAAGATGTCCATCAAAGCAAAATGAGGTATACATATCCAAATGGTTTTGCTCCCTCACTACCAAAACCAGAGAAGCTTTATATCCTCGTGATTCGAGTCGGAAAAAAATATTATTTTGTACAGAGTACCCTTCTGTTACAGAGCACAGCTCTCCATAGGTTAGTACCTAACCCCGTACTCGTTACTAGTACCTACCTAAATCAAGAGTTAAATGTTGCTAAAATAATTCTGTCGATGACAAACAGTAATTAAAATGGCAAAAAGAAACGCAAATGATGAAGTTCTGAAAGGAAATTGTTGATGTGGAGTGAAAAAAGTTGCAAACGTCCAGCCAACAAACTCCAGCCCCTTCTACGTAGATGGTATAACCGTTGTATAATAATTTACCGTTGTACAATAATTTACCACTGTGTAATAATTTATCCGTCAATAATACTTCAACGTTTGTTCGAGTTTCACTACCTATCCACAAACTCCAAAAGAGCCATCATTTTTCAAATGAAATAATATCACCGAGCAACCAACTCGACTTCATACTCCGTGAATATAATCAGGTGATCCCTAGCAATGATGATCTCTTGCTATTCCCGATTGTTAGTGCGTCCCTAGTGATGATATTTGGGCTGAATTTATACAATTTCTTTCACCCTGCTGTCGAAAATGCCTGTCGGTGCAAACTTCTGGGCCTTACTGTGAACGAACGGCTGGACGTGCAATGCTCTGGGTGGTCTTAAAAAACTCCCAAGTTCGAGAACTATTCATCCCTATTCATGTTCGTCCCTATTTTTCACCCCTTAGGGATGAGTGACAGTAACGCCGAGCTTCGAGGACCAGCTAGACCCCAAACGGTACCTATAAACCGAATTTCGTCAATTTTGGCTCATGGTAACTAAGAAAAGTGCTCCGTAAGGCGTACGGTGGACGGAAAGAAATTTTTTATTGCATTTGCGGAATCTACATACCTTGAAACGTAAACCATCAAATTTTGAGGGGGGGATTAAACTTTTTTTTTTCATGCTCGATTCCAAAGGTTCATTATTGAAAATAATAAACCAACATTACATCCTCCAAAATGGAAATTCCCCTCGCGTTTCGCTTTTCACACATCAACGAACATTTTTCCTTGTCTGTCTGCGTGCAATCCCTGGTGAAGGCCGTGAGTGCCCGAATGCAATAGGTAACGGTAATAACAATAATAATGGTTAATAATCGTAATAATAATAACAAGAAGAAATTAAATCATAACAACGAAAAATATAATAAAAATAACGAGAATAAACCGTAACCTAAAGGGGTGGGATGGGGGGGGGGGGGGTTCAAATGACAATAACCATAAAAATATAAATAACTGACATCAATCTCATCTTTCTCCCCTGATAGCTTCTGTACCTCCTGCCTGTCAGCCAGCGTATTACCAATACTGTTGAGAATAATTAATTCGATGGCATGAGATCAGAAATGTCGGTTTAACTTGTTGAAAAAAGACCAACTATTAGATATAATGAACATGGATATCCAACAACTCCCCAGACCCCTGGTTCTAGAAAACTTCCTCACGACTCCCAGGGTCCCTGGTAGGCTCTCGTCAGGTGGAAGTAGAAGTGCAACGTCGCACCATCCTAGGGGTGGAGTCCCCCAGAGGATTAGAGGGCTAACCATAGGCCCCTATTGTTATAGTGATTTTCCCAAATGCCGTTCGATCTAATGATCCGATTTTCAATCTGAAAACGGATTTGGATTCTTCGATTTTTTTGCTACAAAAGTACCAGTTGCTTTTTCCAAAAAAATTGAAAATGAGTACCTAACATAATTTTGGGAACTCCATGAAAAAATTTTAAAATTCAAAACTGAATGTCGCCACTTGAGGTTGCTTATAACGATTGCAGAACATTTTACAGATTGAACCGTTCAAGAGATAAACCGAATATTGGATTGCCCCCGACGGTGCAGCCATTTATTGAAAATATTTCTTACTAACATACGTGAAATTTACCCTTAAGGGCGCTGCCCTCCACTAATCATCATTCTCTCAGATACTGTCCAAAGTGAATTGATCTCAGAACCACTCCATTGGGAAACGGTACAATTACTTAGCCCGTTACCTCAAGGCTAACTAAATTGGAAGTTCAAAGCTTTGAAATCATTAGGGAGGAATTGAAAGAGGCCGAGTCCCTTGCCCGTTAGCCATTATATATCATGGTACCCTCACTAAGCCACACTTATCTTAGAATTGGCGTCCTACTAATTATTTATCCTTTCATATATCTGCTCGTTTAGAATGAGGATCGCAATGTTTTTTATAATTTTTCTCTGGAGGAGCCTAGCCGTATACGGTGTGTCTGTTCTTGTATGTTTCCGCAAATTACTGTTAAACGAATCATCTCAATCACACGAAACATGGGAATGTTTTAGGGGTAGCCCAGCCTGAAATCTGTAGGTCTATCGGAATTCAGGAAATCGGAGTCCAGTGAGAGGGAAGGTTATGGAGCGATACGAAATGAATCACTCGCGACGAAATCGTGGAAATCCATTACAAAGAAAAACGGATTTATTGAAAGGTTGTCTATTTCCACTGACACACGAAAAATACACTGCTATACCGGTTTCGTTGATCAAACCATCGTCAGTAACAAACACTCTAACTCAGTTCGATCACCTAAACTGGCATAGCAGTGTATTTTTCGTGTATTAGTGGAAATAGACAACCATTCAGTAACTCCGTTTTGGTTTATTATTCTGTGAATAATACACCTATGTATTCGCTCAGCAAAAATTTTTTATAACACCCCCTCAAAATTTTTTCTTTTACGTTTCAAGGTGCGTAGATTCCAAAAATGCAATGTCCGTCCGCCGTCCGCCTACA
Source organism: Leptopterna dolabrata (assembly GCA_954871275.1). NCBI lineage: Eukaryota > Metazoa > Arthropoda > Insecta > Hemiptera > Miridae > Leptopterna > Leptopterna dolabrata. The sequence goes on from OX940974.1 coordinate 83,834,585, forward strand.
CCGTACGCCGTCCGCCGTATCACGTGTACCGGCCTCATTTTCGGTCTAAAAAATTCGTTCTTTCGCACACATCCTCCATTTGGGCCCTAGTTGTGTCCCGAAACTTTTCAGCCCGATCGGAATATACCCAGGGGTGTTATGAGTGAAAATGTGTATAAAAATAGGTACTTTTTATGTTTTAGTAACATGAGCTTTTGGGGTATCGTTTTCCATGTTTTTTGGGACGAGAAGACCGAATATGAAGTCGATTTTGACCAAGGAGTGGAAAATTGAGGTTGTACCAGATGCTCAGCTCCCAAAATTTATTTTTTATGAGTCAAAAACCTGCGAAATCGTCTGAAATCACCACCAATTTGTAGAATAACACTAGGGAACGTGTCAACACGTGAATCAAGACGATTAAATGGCACTACCAATGATCAAAGATAATTTGGGAAAGAAAGGAGCGTACCTAACTCAAGTTTTGGGCCAAAATTGGTGGAAACCACCAGAAATAGCTATTTCAAGTATTTTACATGAAAGCAACAATAAATGTCCAGTAGAATAATAAACCCATGTGACAAGGACTTTGCAGCGTTTTTTTTTTCCTTATGAAGTGATGTAGCGGGGATCGAGGAGAGGATAAGGAAAGTGATTTGTAATTAATATTTTCCATAAATCAACTCGCACAAGTATTTTTTATTTTATGAATTTCACTTCCTTCTTCAGTGACGAAAATGTTGAAGTTTTGAGAAGTTTCATAATTTGTTGTTGCCCTATGAAATGTTCCTCTGTGTAAGAGTTCTTCTTATCCATATTTGCGGTCCTAAATAGTAATTTGCGAACCAAATTCTTGTTCTGCGAATTTGAAAGCATAAAAATCACAGGTTTGGAGTCTTGTGTTCATTTTGTTAAGAAATAAATAAATTTTGATGTCCGGTAGGCGTGAGGGTGTTACGGTATAAGGGAGACTATCGGGGAGAAACTGTCGTATACCTAACCAAAATACCTAACTGGATATTACTGTTGAGTGTGGAAAAATTAAGCAAAATGTTACTATGTTCTAGGAAGGGGATTCCATTAAAAATGGGTGAATGAAAAAACCCGCCATTAGTGGGTTTCAAAAAATACAACACTAGGTGGTCGGCTATTATCGAATATGTATCGAAATTTCCTCTAGGACTCTCTAATAATATAATGTAAAATATTAAATCGTCCACCGAGCGGGTGTGCTGTATACCTCCCTCACATCGCTAGTATTATCAATAAGTTAACTGGCGTATAAAATCCCCAGACAGACGCTGCTCATTTTGAGTCAAAATGCGAGAGGGCCCTACCTAAACGCTGGGAATGGCATGTTTAAGCGTGCGCATGCGAGAGTTACTGTCGGATTCAGATGAATTTCTTAACCACCAGTGGACCTACTCAAACACGCCCTCGATATTTCAGCTTTCTAGGATTTTTCTGATGATAAGATATGGCGTTTCGTTCAATTGCGTCCCGACAGACACGACCGAAAACTTTCCTCAAAGTCTCAAACGCAAAATGCGTGTGGAAATCAGGGTTTTTGAGGATAAGAATTTTTTCAGTTCTGAATACAAGGCTCTCCTACCTTCGATAGCGAGGAAGTGAAATTCATTGATACAACAGTCAACAGACACAGTGGTTAGAACTGGAAACCACTGATTTTAGGGAGCATCCGCTACAAAACGTTAAACACGCGCGACTGATTGAGAACACATCGTCAGATGCAACACTTGTTAGTACATGTCTTATGTCTACATCGATAATTTCTTGTACTATTCAATTGTTCCTCAATAAGATGGAGTTGTACACTGAGGTGATGGAAAACTGCAATATTCCAATATGAAACCTATTTATAAACCACGGCAGTGTACAGGGAATGATTCGTAGTTTTACTCAAGCATTTTAATTGTAAACCTGACCATTCAGCATTAATGGTCCTTGAAAACTTTGTTGCCATTGGAAATATCATTAGCGAGAAATCTACACAGAGAGAACTGAATTTTTGAGTGGAAGGGGGCAGGGTGTTGGTGGAAATGAAAAAGAAAAAAAATGAGAAGGAAGGGGAAAAGGAAACGAGCAAACTTTTGACAGTCTTCTTAGAGTCTTGTTGGGCCATGATCCGTATTTAAGGAGTTAAGACATTAAAAAGACAACTTTTCGAAAGATGATTCTCGACATCTATCAAAACTCGGTAAAACTGATAAATAACTAAAACAGCTCGTTGGCTTCTTCTTGTTATGACCTGTTACACATTGGTCAATACGAGGGATCAATATTTTTGGATCTAAACTGGGACCTATCACATCGATGCTCGCATGGCTGCAATTTCTCAATACTTTACTACAAAATATCATCTAGTATAGTTGCAAAGCCTGGTCTAATGAAAAGATTTCCGTTTCATCTTCAGTTTCGTCCCACAGAGATTTCTGGCGCGGGCTGTTCCCGTAATTCAAAAACTCATGGTCACTAGGAAATGTTTAGATCCTTTCATAAGCGACCAAAGCCGCGTGTGGGTCTTTGAACGAATTTGGGCATTTTGCTCGATGAAGCACGTTTTCCTCCATATTTGGGCATCCTGAACAGGAATCTGACGGTAAGTTCTCTTTTTTAGCTTCTTCGGATAGTTGAACACCTATATACGAGTGTGTAGGTATGTAGCGTTGAAACGCCCATAACTACCCGAAAATTTGATTGGAATGAGATTTAGTTAGTTGGTGGGAGTTGACTCCTTGATGGTCCTATAAGATTTTATAAAAATCGGGCTATAACTCATCATCCGCGTATCTGGTATCGCCGATTACTTCCCAAAAAGATGACCGAAAAGAGCTGAAATGACGGGGGGGGGGGGGGGGGGTTAGGCACGGTTATGACATCTAGGGAGTTCCAAATAAGTCTCGCGAAAATCGGACCCTATAAACTTTCGTTTGCTCATGTGGAAACGTGCTTTCCTTTAAACGACGATACCTACCCGAAAAAATGGTAGATAGATACGAACATGTAATAATAGCATTCATATCAGCAATATGATACTTTAAGTACCGAAGTTGGTATGGTGGCACACACACTGCGCAAGTGTTAATCATGATATCTTGACCCTTCATCAGAATTCATTGAAAAGGATTTTACAGGTGTAGCATACATATTATATATTATAACAAATCGCATAAGAAAACGATGCGTCAAGTAGTAGTTAGCTATAGGAAGGAACGATATTGCCACTAAAGCCTTTGCGGCTCCTTTTCATGAACATAAAGTAAGTGGAATGTAGGTGACTTCCAAGGGCAGTGCTACGGAGTAGAGTAGCGCTTGATAGCCCATTACCGGAATGTGAGTCGAATGTGTAGTGCTGGCACGTTAAAATTTAAATTACTTTTCATACGAGGAGGACATTAATACTAGCTGGAAGGTTGGTTACATTCCTAGAAACCCGTTACACTAATCAAACGCCTTTTATAATGTAATAAGTTTGGCGACCCCACCAGGAGCTAATTACTTCTCTATGAGCCCGGGACCTCTTTACTACAACTTACTCGCTCCTCTAACAACTCGCGAGGGCTAAAGGTTGTTACGCCTTCCTCTTTGTTCTCTTCCCTCATTCCCCTCAACACTGCCCTCTGTTTTCCCTACCTTTCTCTCAACACCCTCTTATCAGAAACTTTGATATACTCCCAAGTCATTGAACCTCAAAAGGATAACCCTCCAAAGTTCAGCTCATTAAGACCATTCTTCCATGTAGTTGATGAAGAAGAAGACGAAGAAGAAGTATTTATTGGCATTTGAGAAATGAAAAATGTTGAGACAATTTAAATAAACACTCAAAGATATACCAATGCCTGCCAGTTAAAAAGTTCGTAAGAACTTATGTTAACTGGCAGAGCCACTTAATCTAATCTGAGCAGAGGTGTCTGTATCACATCAACATAAAATCAACAAAAAGGAAAATTAAATTTGCAGCCCAAAATTTATGAATGTAAAAGAATTTGAGATAATAAATACTACTTATAAAGCCCAACGGCCTTATCAGGTGGAATAAACCGGTTCCCATGAGATCACCGAAGTTAAGAAACCTCGTGCGTGGTTATTTATTATATATGGATGGGTGACCGCCGTGACACGTGGTGACACGTCCAAGTATGACCCATGGAGCTGCTGGGCGAACCCCTCTCCACTCAAGGGGGCGAGGCAATGAGTAGCTAAGTAAAGAGCGAAATGATCAGACCGAATTCTGATCCTCTCATTGGAGGATAGTTGATCACGTCCGCGACGCTGGTAGGGCAGTCGGACGAAAAGCTCCAGCCTGGAATGGCTGTTTACTTTACTTTACTTTTTATAAATTTGAGATATTAAATGACTAAAACTTATAATGCCTTAGGATTGATATTATTGGAATAAAGTAATTTAATAGCCTGCGCAAAAGAACCTCGGTTGTAGAACTCAGTTCTAGTTGAAGGAATTCTTAAATTGCTATAGTTACCATTTATAGTATAAGCCAGGCTAGAAATACAAGCATTCAATGCACCTAATTCAAACACTTGTAGACAAGACAAAAGCAAAAAACACTGTTTAATTTTTAGAACATTAAAGTTTTTATAGAGGAGAACCGTGGGATACCGCATAGGATTACATAGAATTACTTTAATTAGGGCATTTTGGGCAGTTTGCAAAGGTTCCAAATGAGTTGCTTATGTTCCACCCCGCACGAAAATGCCATAATTATTGATAATATAACCAGCCAATGCTAAGTAAACAGATCGCAGCAGGTAGTAAGGCAAAAAATCGCGAACAACTTTGAACACGTAAAGCAGCTTTCTCAAACGGTTGATCACAGAACTTATATGGTGTTTAAACTTTTATAGGTGATTGTGGTGATAGCGAGAGGTTTTGGAAGGTGAAGGTGAGTTATTGGAAGGAGAGTTTGAGAAGAAGATGTCGGGTATGAAGCAGCTAGTATCCAGAAAGGTTTATCATCACACTGGCTAGGCCAGAAAGGTTTATCACCACGTTGGGATCTTTTATGAGAGAGAGTTTAAGGAGAAGGTAGGGTGAGCGAGAGAGAAGGCATCGAGTTCGAGTGAGATCTGTAGACTGGCGAGCTGGGCAAGCCGGGCGCCTTATAAAGGCGCCGCTGCCCTCCCCGGGTCCTCCGACGACGGTTGAAAGCTGTTGAGGGATCGTTGGAGGGAGAGCTAACTGGCTTTGTCCCTTCCATTACGCAGCTCGCCTTCTCCTTGTCTTCATTGGTAGCAATCTTATAGGTATGTACAATCTGGAGTGGTATATTTTAAGGGTACCACGGCAGTAATCAAACCAGACTCCCAGATATTTGCAAGTATCGGAAAAAGATGAATTGTTACAAGGAGTATTACTGATACAAGTGTCACAAGGAAATCACTTTTGTTATGTACAGACGGAAGTGCCCAATTCTGATGAAATTCATGCCCCACCATCTAGGGCCCAACCCACACATACTACATTTCTGCTCATTACAACTATATTCTTTCGTATTGTAATGCGCGTTACGATGATTTGCGAACGCACAGAACAGTAGAAAGACACGGAACCAAATTTGTTCAGAAAGCTCTAAAACGCGAGTGAAAAATTGTGATTTTGGAGGTCAGCAATATTTGTCTTTTCTAAGGTGATCAAAAGGCTTCCGCTGCCTTGACAGACTCGGCAGCAGCATAGTGAAACGCAAGCCGCAATCAACGCAGTACAAATTACATCGACATCTTCTCATCAAATTGGACACGGAAGTCTGTGCTAATTGATTTTACTATAGCTGCAAGTATAGATACTCTTATGAACCCGTTGGTTGGACCAAGGCACCAAGGGTTTGGGTGACGGTGGGATGAGAAATCTTCCCTCATTCCGCCAGCCCTCTCCGAGATTCAAAAGGGGGAAATCCATCTACTTTCATTTGCTCTGATCTTAATAATATTGCGAGGGAGCCTTCAACCTTCTTGAATGGAATAATCAATTAAAGCATCACTTCGGTGAAACGGAAATTGGCTTCATGGAAACTTATGAATGATTCATGAAGCTAGTGAGAGAACAAAATCGAGAGGCAAGAATATCAAAATATATAGGTGAATGAATCTTTTTAAAACTCTTTCTCGTAGATAATTGGTGATTGAATATTAGTGAAGTGTTATAACTCACAATAATGATAAATGCAATTAATTATCCAATTTGTCCGTTTCGTTAACTAGGTTTATTGTCATCCTTGGTTCATTTTTCCATGGCATTCAGATAAAAAGTCGTAAAGTGTGTCATACCACATTATTAATATTATTAATATCAATGCTGCTCACAGATATCCATCTAAACTAATGACAGCAGGAGATTTTGGCCTATATTTTTCCACGGTGAAAAGTGATATACTCTCCGCATTACTAGGAAAATTGAATGATAGGAAGGGAGGCACGGGACCAAACAATACCCCAAGGCAAGGTAAAGTCTACTTTGAATTATCCGCCAATCAAGGGGCCTTTAAAAAACGTCGAGTTACCAAGAGTTTGATTTACTGAATATTTTGAATCGACGAGAGGGAAAGATAAGAAATTCAAATTAACGTGAGATCGAACCTTCATCACACACATGTTCGAAAATGAAACGGAACGTCATATTCCCAATTCACTTAAACATAAGCGCGCGTGCAGCGTGGAGGGTGTAATATCTGCTGAAAATCACAGAACGAGTAGAACTGTTCAAGAACTGTTGATGTATTAGTGCAGGCTGACGTTAGTTGAATCAAAACAACTTCAAATTATTGAGAGAAGGAAGCTACTGAATTCGAAATATAGCGAGTTCGCAGGCGGCCTGTCGTTTGGAAAAGTTTGAACCACCAAACCTGCCATTATACAGTATTTCACAGTTTTTCTGGGGACCGAGCGGTTGGTAAACTTCAAGAGGTTTGAAACAGCTCCGGGCCTAGTATAAATAAATTGCACACCCGCCACAACATCTGGTAAGTAGGTACCTAAATCATGAACTTCGTTTTTCAGAAAACGCTAAAAACATTGAACATTTTCGAGTTAGGATTGCATGTTGAAATATTTCGTATTCTAAGCTGTGAATTATTTCGTGAAAACGATTTAAAAAATTCTATTGGTAGCAAACTATGTGATAGGTTTGAAAAAAAAAAGTGGGGCAGCGTTTTTAGCGAATTTTCAAAGAAAATGAAGCTGTTGCAGAGCATACTGAATTCATCCCTAGATTTTAACAAAACTGTATATATGTATGTATATATAGATATATATTTATATTATGTAGTAGATCCGATAGGGAATCGGGGTTTGTTCGTGTATAAACTCTTAGAAGGATGTTGAGCTTCGGTCAAGAAATATTTGTTCCCAAAGTTTCGACGATTTTTTCTACTCTTTTTTTTCTATTTTTCCAAGATTTTTCTACTCTTTTTTTATATATAACGGTGGGGGGGGGGGAATTTGTTCAATTTACTTTAAATACTTTCAATTTAATTTACACCGATCGCGATGTAACAAAATTTTAGATTTAACATAAGCCGTTTGTATTTGTTTGTAGCCCTTGAATATTAAGAAATAATCTTCGAAACGCTGGGGCCCAAATCTTCCATTGACTGAACCTTGACATCCTTTTAAGATTCTATATTTATATATGTACTAAATTTATATATATATATATATACATATATATAAATTTAATATACAGGGTGTCCCAACTAATGGTCCCCCCCACCCATAACTTTCTTAAAAAGCTATTTAGAAAAAAATTGCAAAGCCTAACTCCCTTAATTTTTGGCGTAGAATTCAGATATATCCTTTTTGAGCGCTTGCGCACGCGCAAAACGTGCGTGATGCGCACTAACTTTATTTTTTCAGATGGGAACCCCCTTCTTTTATAGCAGATTCGAATTCCACGTGAAATTTCATAAGAAAATGACGGATCAATCGAATTTTTCACTGCGCAATTACGAATAAAACGCTAAAACACTTGTTTTGTGTGGGTATTTAGTACATTCATTAGCCACATGTGATACATGAAAGACAAGGAATTTTTCACGTTGATCACGTGGTGATGTTTATTTTTCGATTTGCGCAATACTACCTCGATAAAACGACCAGAATACGGTACAACTTTTCCCCTTAATTTTCAGTTATAACGCAATGCGCACCAACAATGGGAACCCTTACTTTTTATTCCAGATCAGGACTCTACGTAAATTCATAGAAAAAAAGGAGCCCGTCACTCGAATTTCCGAGTGCCCAATAATGTGCGCAAATCCGCACAAACTCGAAAAGTCGAGTTTGTAATTGAAGTAAATTACCAAGTTGATACATGATTTTAAGGTGTTTTTCACGATGAACCACGGGTTGAAGTCTGTTCCTCCTATTCGGAGGCTACCATGATATTATTCCACCGCAGATTCATTGTTCGTTGTTGATTGTTATTTATTTTCCCTCTTATTTATTTTTCCTTTGTTTAATACATTGCTCGACGTTTCCACCTAGTGAGCTAGGTCCTATTCATGAGTTCTACAATCACAAAAATGAGACTAATGGTTAGTTGTAATGGGTAAAACATAAGGCTAGGTATTATTTGATGTTAAGAGCTACTTACATATGTAATGAGGATGTTTGAGTAACTGAGAGTTGAGTAATTATACAGATGATTCCAACAACGCAAACCAATAATGCGAATAATTGTTAGTCTTAAAGATTTAAAAATTATACATCAGGCTAACAACAAGGAAGGAGATGCCTGTGGGAGTTGGGTGGAATTGTAATGGATACTATTGTGGTGTGTGTTAAAGATGGAGGAAGGATTTTTTTGTAGTCTGTGATAAGATGGAGGAAGTTTGCTCTAGAATTGCTGTTATTTTACCTACTTATTAACTATTTTGTGGAATATTATATCTGGGATAACAGTAATGCTTGTGGCTTAGAGTACTGGATGATGTGACAATAATTTATATGACTTAGAATTACGTGACTTTGAATTAGGTGGGATATAAAAATCAATAATTTGGATGATTTGGAATTGAGTGACTTATCATTAGGTAGGAACTTTAAGCTATGGAATGAGAGGTTGTGCGGTTGACAATAGTTGAATATTTACATAGTTATTGTTGTGACCAGTATATTATGTCAATAAAGGATTATGTAACTATGGAATGAGGGGTGGTAATAATTTTGGTGGGGAAATTTAGTTTTAAATATTATTTGAGTAGTTTCGAGTAAACGGTTGACAACCCCTTAATGTCTCTCTTAAAATTTATGTTCTTGTCTTCATTTTTTACCATGTATGCAACTTCCTTAATTCTACGTTTCTGTAAATTTGGTTCAAGACAGCAAATTTTCCAATTATCTCCTACTACAGGATTGTGTTTTGAGATGGCAATATGTTTGGCTAGGGCAGTTGGATATCTATCGTTATCTGGGTGTTAGGCACTATGTTCTAAGGCTTTTTTATTATCGGTTGTGTGGCCTTTCATTCTTTCAACTCCTAGCTGTTTTGTCTCACCATAGTAATGGGCATTACAATCTTGGCATTTCATCTCGTACACTATCTCACTGATTTCGTTTTTATTCAGGGGGTCTTTTAATTTGGAAAATAATTTGTTGTTCTTGTTGTAAGAGTTATTGTAGAAAGCTACTTTGATATTGTTGCTATAAGAGCTTACTTTTTTCTTTAGCTGTTCAGAAAGTGAGACTATGTAAAGAGATGCATATGTGGTGTTAGTCGGAGTGTTTGTTGTGACTGGAGGGTTACCTGTTCGATTGTTCTGTGTAGGGTTGTTGTTAGAAGGAAGGTCTGTTGTGGAGCTGGGTTGATTTTAGTTATTATTTTTGTTTGTGGTTTGATAGATGATCTTCTTTATTAATTATAGTGGGTACTGGTTGGCAAGTAAAATTGTTTTAACGTTATCTATGATTCTATCGTGGAACTGGGGGTCAGCAAGACGAAGTCTTCTTGTGAGTAGATTTTTGGCAGTATTAAATTTATGTTGGAAGGGTTGGTGGGAGAAAAAATTGATGATGCGGCCTGAGTAAGTAGGTTTGCTGTAATAATCGGTAATAATTGAACCATCTTGTTGTTTTATTAGTTTGAGGTCAAGGAATGAAATGCAGTTATTTTCTTCAAGTTCCATTGTGAATTTCATGTGTGGTTGGCAAAAGCAATTAAATTCTTGTAGGAGGGAGTTTGTAATACTTTCATGTACAATCAGTACAGTATTCAGATATAATATTCCACAAAATAGTTAGTAAGTAGGTAAAATAACAGCAATTCTAGAGCAAACTTCCTCCATCTTAACACAAACTACAAAAAAAAATCCTTCCTCCATCTTTAACACACACCACAATAGTATCCATTACAATTCCACCCAACTCCCACAGGCATCTACTCAAATAATATTTAAAACTAAATTTCCCCACCAAAATTATTACCACCCCTCATTCCATAGTTACATAATCCTTTATTGACATAATATACTGGTCACAACAATAACTATGTAAATATTCAACTATTGTCAACCGCACAACCTCTCATTCCATAGCTTAAAGTTCCTACCTAATGATAAGTCACTCAATTCCAAATCATCCAAATTATTGATTTTTATATCCCACCTAATTCAAAGTCACGTAATTCTAAGTCATATAAATTATTGTCACATCATCCAGTACTCTAAGCCACAAGCATTACTGTTATCCCAGATATAATATTCCACAAAATAGTTAATAAGTAGGTAAAATAACAGCAATTCTAGAGCAAACTTCCTCCATCTTAACGCAGACTACAAAAAAAATCCTTCCTCCATCTTTAACACACACCACAATAGTATCCATTACAATTCCACCCAACTCCCACAGGCATCTCCTTCCTTGTTGTTAGCCTGATGTATAATTTTTAAATCTTTAAGACTAACAATTATTCGCATTATTGGTTTGCGTTGTTGGAATCATCTGTATAATTACTCAACTCTCAGTTACTCAAACATCCTCATTACATACGTAAGTAGCTCTTAACATCAAATAATACCTAGCCTTATGTTTTACCCATTAAAACTAACCATTAGTCTCATTTTTGTGATTGTAGAACTCATGAATAGGACCTAGCTCACTAGGTGGAAACGTCGAGCAATGTATTAAACAAAGGGAAAAAAACGAAAACAAGTCTAGTTCCAAATTCCAAATTTCGCCAAAATGTTCGTATTGCTAAAAAAAAGGATGAATCAGAAGATGAGCAATTTTAAAAAATTCTAAGGGATTAAATTTGAGTTTTTAGGGGGAAAAATCTGTAATAATAGCTAAAAATACGCTGCAAAGTCCTTGTCACATGGCTTTATTATTCTACTGGACATACCTGCAGAAATGTTGGCTGTTCATTTATCGTTTCTTTCACGTGAAATAATTTGAATAGCTAGGTATTTCTAATGGTTTCCACCAATTTTGGCCCCCAAAACACGAATTAGGTACGATTTTTTCTTTTCTTTTTTTTTAAATTATCTTTGATCATTGGTGGTGCCATTTAATCGTCTTGGTCCACGCGTTGACACTTTTTCTAGTGTTATTATACAAATTGATGGTGATTTCGGACGATTTCCCGGGTTTTTGACTAATAAAAAATCAATTTCGGGAGCTGAACCTTCGTTACAACCTCAATTTTCCACTCATTGGTCAAAATCGACTTCATATTCGGTCTTTTCGTCCCCAAGAACATGAAAAACGATACCTCAAAAGCTCATTTTACTAACATGTTACTAAAACACAAAAACGCTGCAAAGTCCTTGTCACATGGGTTTATTATTCTATTGGACATACCTACAGAAATGCTGGCTGTTCATTTATTGTTGCTTTCATGTAACATAATTGAAATAGCTATTTCTGATGGTTTCCACCAATTTTGGCCCCCAAAACTCAAATTAGGTGGTACGCTCCTTTTTTTTTTAAATTATCGTTGATCATTAGTAGTGCCATTTAATCGTCTTGATCCACGTTTTGACACTTTTCCTAGTGTTATTATACAAATTGATGGTGATTTCAGACTATTTCGCAGGTTTTTGACTCATAAAAAATCAATTTTGGGAGCTGAACATCTGGTGCAACCTCAATTTTCCACTCTTTGGTCAAAATCGACTTCATATTCAGTCTTCTCGTCCAAAAAAACATGGAAACCGATACCTCAAAAGCTCATGTTACCAACATGTTGCTAAAACGCAAAAAGTACCTATTTTTACACACATTTTCACTCATAACACCCCTGGGTGTATTCCGATCGGGCTGAAAAGTTTCGGGACACAACTAGGGCCCAAATGGAGCATGTGTGCGAAAGAACGACTTTTTTAGACCGAAAATGAAGCCTGTGCACGTGATACGGCGGACGGCGTACGGCGTACGGCGGACGGCGGACGGACATTGCATTTTTGGAATCTACGCACCTTGAAACGGAAAAGAAAAAAAGTTTGAGGGGGTGTTATAAAAGTTTTTTGCTGAGCGAATACATAGGCTTATTATTCACAGAATAATAAACCAATAGCTAACAATAGAAATACGATCGCTGAAAGTGGTACGGAAGGATGAGTGAAGACTGAAAAATACCATTTCAGTAGTTTTTTATACAGAATAGGGGTGAAATTTGGATTTTTGGGGTCGAAAATTGGTATAAAGGGCCAAAATCAATATTATTTCACCTGACGTTGTGTGGTATGGTGAATCACGACGGAGCGACTATTTATAACAGTTATTGTGTGTTACTGACGATGGTTTGATCACCGAAACCGGTATAACAGTGTTTTTTGCGTTTTTCGTGTATTATTGGAAATATACTATTTTTTCAATAACTCCGTTTTTCTTTGATCAGAAATACCTATTTCAATTATTGCACACGATTGAAACAATAAATGAACAGCCAACATTTCTGTAGATAGTCCAATAAACCCATGTGACTAGGACTTTGCAGCGTTTTTGACTCAAACCCTTGGTTATATTCCGATCGGGCTGCAAAGTATCGGGACACAACCAGAGCCCAAATGGAGCACAAATGGTGCAAATGAACGAATTTTTTAAACCGAAAATGAAGCCGATAGCCGTACGGCGTACGGCGTACGGATATTGCATTTTCTGAATCTACGTACCTTGAAACGCAAAAGAAAAATTTTCAGGGGGATATTATAAAAAAAATTTCGCAGAGCAAATACATAGGTGAATTATTCACAGAATAATAAACAAAAATTATCCGTTTTACTACAACTGTTAGAGATACAACACTGCTGTAGCGGATCTATAATAGGTAATCACGCGCAGTTCGTAAAATAAAAATCTTAGCGAAGTTCCAAACCGCGGAATAAATCCACGGATTGCCCTAGACCGGATGTTTCCCAGTGAGTAATAGTTCCAAAGTAGTATCCGTGGAACCGAGTAATTTTTAGTTTGGAGACAGCAGGGGAAGTCATTCCCAATCCTGACACCTTTTTGGTTTGTCTCATGAAACCATTAACGGTTTCATATTAGTACTGAGTGCGTGCGTTTGGAAATCTGCTTTCCCAGCGACCAATAACGTGGAGTAGGAAACTTCCTGATGACGGGGCAACGCAAAACCAATAGGTAGCCGTCATCAGAGCTCTGCACTTAATTTCTTCTATGATTAAATTGGTCAGAGTTAGAAGCAATTTACGGAATGATTATTGAAATTCCATAGCTGGCGAGGCATCCTAAGGAAGGCGGGTTCACTCTCACCTACCCACGGCACTCCTGCGATCCAACGATTTACGTCAAGAAGTTAAATTATTCCAAAACCTCTTGATTGCTTGTAATTTCGTTCACAATAATTTGAGTTGTAAAATATGAATAATAATATTATGTACGATTCAATCGGTTTACCTCTGTGATAACGAAATTATTACTTACTGGAATTTAAGTGCCATTCCGTAGGTTTCATATCACCGTTCTCAAATGACCGCTTGCTGGATCGATCCACAAGCATGTCCCGGTCCTAACAGGCCGTTGATCGATTTTCAGCAAAATTACGAGCATATGAATGAGGTTTGTCTCATTTCTGGAAATCTCAACATAATTAATAGATAACTGGGCGTTCATGTAAGAAACTGACGAAAATATAAATCGAACTGTTGACAGATCGAACCTTATGTGTTTCAAAAGCCGGCGCAATACGAACGAAACAGTTGGTCCATTGAAATAAGTATGTACCTATCTTTTATAATATGACGAAAAAGGGTTCCAGTCATGCAGCAAGACCTAGTGAGCGAATTTTCGTACTCGAACTTCTACTTAATGTAATTTCACGAGGTATTCATGTAATAACCGGGTCTGGACACTCGATTTTCAATGTTTATGAAACGTGTCGCTGATGAGTAACTACGTGCTATGCGCCTTTGAACAGCATAGCGAATGAATCTAGGTAGCGTTAACGCAAAATGATTTATCGTTAATACCTCGTCCGATTTATCTTGGATTAGTTTCATCGACAATTACCAAACTTTAGAGAGGCTGATACTTAAGCTAGGTTCACATGGAACGGAAATCAGGTAAGAAATCCTGGAACGGCAGCGCGTTTGCTGGAATTTTGTTCCCAGAGACGTTCACACAGCAGTACGGCGCTGGAATCCGTGAGCGGAATCAAAACCAATCAAATCCAATGTGGCGCGAACTACCAAACGGGAAAGGTGTGCGCAGTAAACTCCGCGCAGATCCGGCAAGATTCGAGCAGCGGAAAGTATCTGAAGATTTTGACCTAGTATCCATTTGTTGTTGCGTTGCCGTAATCCATTTTGCGATGGCCAGTAGCTTTGCAGAACGATTTGCCGTACCTAACTTCCGACCCATGTGAACCTAGCTTAAGACTATTCGTGTATAATGTATTGGTGGAATTCGTGCAATACTGAGTGAGTAGTGATGCCACTCTCAACTATTCACCCGTTCATTGGTTTAGCCTGAAGGGAACTGTCGCTGACGATTTGCACAAAGGAAATCAGTTCTGACCCATCCCCATTCTCCATTGATATGGGCGTTACGCCGTTAACGTAGCATAGTTTGCCACCGTTTCAACCTGCTTTTCTTGTAGCGTATGCGCTTTTCTTTATCCTTTTCAATAAACTATTACTCCTTGGCTGCATCTGTCGATACTGTCCATCTCAGGGGTACCCCATAAATCAAGTTAATCCCCCCTAACTCAGCTGGCAAGCGGAAGAGCATTACAAACATATTTTAGAGACCCTTGATGTGTACGCATTCGGTTAAGTTGGTTGTCTTTGAAGGAAAACGCCTGACCAAGGAATTCGTTCCCACTCCACTTGGTGAGTAACGTCAAAGGGGTTCTCCGAGCTCCTACGTTCCACGACTGGCATCGGTGGACCAACAATAAACGTACTTAGGAACGAAGCGCCTCGCAAATTACATGCTCCAGTCAGGATGGATATAATCAAATGAGAACTATCCACGCTGTAGGATAAAGGAGGATGCGGGATCTGCTCAATATCATTGGCTTGTACAGAGTCATTTGAGAATCTTGTCATAATTACAGAAGATTATAATATTTCAGAAAAGAGAAAAAAAGCACGTACAAGCAATACTCTACAATAGGAGATCATCATCAAATTGTTTTTCTTTCAAACGCACTAGAAGTATCGAAGGTCACTACAAGCGGCGCAGTGAGCTGCGATCAGTGTCACTGCCCATTCTTCTAGGAAACATGGTGATCGGCGGTTCCTAACTATAAATGCTACAGGATAGACCGAACCAAGAATAGTTTTTATGTTTTGTGACACAGCAAAATGCAAATTGAAATTCAAACTCTGGAGGAAATATAATTTTTCGAGTTTTCCATGGATAGGAACAAGGCTGCCCTACCTTCGACAGAGAGGAGGTAAAAAAAAAGAATTCTATCTACATAGGTACTATTTCTACGCTATATTTATGGAAATGATCATTACCTTTTAGGGAATATGGTTGCAATGTATTCGGCTCCGTTCAAATTCATTCTGTTTCGTTCCAGCAAAGTAGGTAATCTTGAATAATTAGAAGGTCCCCACACAGTGATAGGCAACTTATCTAATCGATGCCCTTGTGGCTTATGGTAAGGTAGTATCAAATTGATATCGCTGGAGTCGTTTGCAGAGTACGCAATCACATTTCTGAAAGGACGATTCAATAATCGAACCATCACTACTGGGAATTCAAATAGAGCGAGAGCTAAGAGAATGGTGCATTTAGTTAAACCCTTCTCGAATGTATCACTATTCTGCTTCCACTCATTAGGGGTGAAGAGCAAAATGCAATTAGGTGACGACATGGAATTCAGTGGATCGACATTTCCAATGACGTGCACATCACGAAGGTCCAGTATCTGTTGGATGATGTTAGCATCAGAATAGTTGTTGCTGTGCACTACATATGTGCGAGACCAAGGGTTGAACTCGCGGACAAGTATATTGAAGATGAAGAGGGGAACAGTAACGTTGGGGGCCATCAGGAAACAATGAGGATGGGCCTTGTACGTCCGTTGGCGTTCGGAGAAAGAAGAAAAAAAAGGAAAAAATAACGAACCACTTGGCTGACCAGGCATCGTTAGACTATCTACCCATCACTGCTTCGGGGACCAATCATCCGATTGACAAGCTGATTGAGTCGTGGACGGAGGAAACAAGAAGTGCTCCCAATAATATCTCGTAAGGACTTTAACGACGATGAGAAACCTCCCTAACAAGGAGTTGTATCTATAGATTTCTCCGAACGAACCGTCATCATTTTCACATATCTTCAAAAGCACCGAGGTTTACAACTTCTACACACAACACGGTGTCCCAAAAAAATGCTCGTTTATACTGTCGAAAAAACAAATGTTTTTTCTCTAAAATTTCAAAGAACAATAAAAATATATTAGGTATATGTACTTATATAGGTAGTCTTTTTAATATAATCCTGTGTTGGGTACCTATGGGAATTGATATAAATTAACTCCCCCTCACCACCCAGAATGAGTGATGAGGGGGGGGGGGGGGGGTCTCGACCAGTCAGAACGAATCAGGCGTGTCACCATTCGACCCAGCGTCAAGAATTATGTGATAAACGATATCTAACTTCACTAGTTATGGTCAAGACGATCAAGTCATAAATAATACCATAAAACACTCGATTTCCTCGAAAAACAAATGTTTTGTGCATTCAACCTTAACTTTCTCCCCTAACCAGCGCAGTAAAATGAAAAGTAACCGCACCGTTGGAAAACTGAGACTCGGAGGAAGTTTTTCCCGTCACGTGTCCGTTCAGTCACCCATTACTTTTGAGACGTAGAGCCATTTGAGAAAATAGTAATATCGAAAATTTGAGAAAATTTTCTTTTCTCTCTAATTTTTGGCCCACTGCATGCACTCAGCTTTTATGTTAGGGTCATATTGTGATAGGAAATTCAGCAGTTTTTCTAACGAGTTCCTTATTTTTAACTTTACATATAATTCCAGGAAGTTATTTAAGAAAGTTACACGATAAATCTTAAAAGTGAAAAAACTCACAAAAACTAGGCGTTAATAAAATTGCAATGAGGAACTTTTTGTTGGAAATTCCGAATCGATTCCAAGAAGCTTCTCAATCTTAAGTGTGAACGCCCTTTATAGAGCAGCAGGTAGTAGCAGTAGGTTGCGGACGCTTTGTGGCCACTTTTGGGAGTAGTTAATACAACCTTTGTCATCCAGAATCAAATGAATGTCGAGTTTTGATGGCTGTCGAACGAAAGCGCAAATGATAGTAATCCACATATTCTATGTTTTTGCGCTTTCGGGTAGTAACCCGAAAGCGCAAAAACATAGAATATGTGTGTGTACGAAAGCGCAAACACAGAGGGGAACGAATGCGCACATAATTCATGCGTCATAAAACATATTTAATCGTCAATTTACAATATTTAATATAATTTATATTATACGTACTGCAATTTGTCGTCTTCGTTATTATAATATGGAGCTATATCCAAGTTCCAGATTGTGGTTCCTATAGATGACAGTTCTCTCCTGATCAGTTTTGAAGGTCTTTCGTCCTTTCCTTCCTTTTGCACGAATTACGAACGACATGTCTTTCAACAATCGAGGGCTGAATGCGGCATGACTATGCTCGTTTTCGTTGCTGAATATTTGACTGCACGAATCATTGGTTACTACGGAACTGTTACACGTTCTGACCGTACAACGCCACGATACACGACCGTCATTCATCACTCTGTAACGCCGATACTTAAATCCTTCGCATATATAATGCACTGAACACCTTAATTGGTAACTGTAACTCGAAACATTCTCTCTAACTCAAACACAACAGATGGCACTAAACTGAAACAGCGGTTACTGACTGCGTGAGACGTTAGACCAGGTTGATTGTGAAGAGGTAAAAGAGGTCATGTAAATATTTACCTGATTGTTTATGAATTTTGCCTCGTCCATGAACTGTTGTTTGGGCTTCCGGCGGAATCTCTTGTGCGCTTTTCGACCCCTCATCTTTGCGCTTTTCAACCCATTACATTTGCGCTTTCACGCACCTGTCAATCAGGATTAAATGGGATTTGCGCATTCGTATTCCACCGGTTTTGATCATTTGAAAATTGAGGGACGTAGAAAAAATCGTTTTTTAGTAATTAAACAAATTTTTTATTTACCTAATAGTTGAATTTTATTAACAAGAGATTTGAATTTTTTTTAAAATAATCATAGCATATTTTGAGTGGCCATTGCTTGAGTGTTTGATATGCCAGAGTATCGACGAACTTCAATATGTTGATCAATGAAGCAAGTTTTCCCCCATTTTCGACCATCTGTTATATGTGTGAATGTACACACATGGAAAAAAGCGGAAATTCGGAGATGGAGCTGGTGGATGGTTTCGGATGATGAAACCTACATATCCTTTATATGTTTTTATCAAAATCGGACAGTAACGTTCGTTTGCTCATACGCAAACGTGAAATTCTTGTGGCGCTCGTGATTAAACGAAGGTATGTATAGTCGTAATGAGTTGAAATTCTGATGGTAGGTGTGGGTAGTTACCTAAGTCGTCCCACATGATGCATACAAATCGGACTGTAACATTCGTCAGCACATGAGCAATAATTAAATACTTGCAACGCTCGTATAGATGTTTCAGCGACCATGACATATACACAATATTTAATGGTGTTTTAAGGTGAACTTGAGGAGAACTCAAACGACACATAAGTAACGCGATTTATTTGGTATTCGTCAACATTTGACATTGTCATCTAATGCTTTCCAAAAACGCTGCAAATCCCAACAAAACCGTTTATTATTTTGTGTAGAACACCCTTCTCTTACAGATCACAGCACTCTGTATAGATAACCCTTTTGTATAGATCACAGCCGCTCCGTAGTTTAGTACCTATTCTACAAACTAGTATCATGCGTTGAATGTTCAAGCAGCAGGTAAAATGGCAAAAAGAAACACAAGTGTAGTTCTGAAGGGAAATCGTTGATGTGAAGTGAAAAATATTCGGTCCAAGAACCGGGAATCGAACCTATCATTTCAATTATCAGTGGCCGACGCATAGACTACTCCGCTACTGCCGCCACCTGGCCAAGAGACAAGTTATATGCGCTCAACCCGGCTTGGTGCCTGCATGCACGCGGCAATCGTCAAACTCCGTGCCGCAATGCACAAACTCCGTGCGAGCCTCAGAAGGGTCATGTACCGTTTCCGTGCGGCTATGAAATGAGACATGTACAATCTCCTTGCAGCTCGTTTAGCGTGACCCAGGGTGCACCGCTTGGAGGCGAACTGCTTCACACCCCAAAAGCCTCCACGAAAATTGGAGGAGTTGTCAAAATTTGCAACCTCAAAACACCCCAAAAGCCTCCACGGAAATTGGTGGAGTTGTCAAAATTCGCAACCTCAAAACACCTATACAGCAACTGGTAAAAATTTGAATGAAACTGATTTAACAAAGTCCCATCCGGGAAATCAGACCGCTCTCAAACGCAGCCATTTGCTCGCGGAGGAATTCTTCCTTCTTGCGAATCGTCGTCGATTTCTGTTGTTGAGACCGCATTTTAACATAAGTAGTGGCCTGTATGTCTTTCAAAACTTCAATGAACTTGAAGATGTGTGGATGGCTAGCATAAAACATTTCATTTAGCTTCGAATGGAATGCTTCACAGCTGTTCGTCGTCCTCATCGTACTGCAGGAAAACTCGCTCCACAAATTTGGAGGGTACGTGGCATCCTCGGAAATGTAAGTCTCAAGAAGGTAGTCCAAAAAATCGTCAAGGTTCTTGGTTACCGGGACAATGGACATCAAATCGTCGGTGAACCAGTCACTCACATCGTTAGGGTGAAGAAATGGAAGGCCGAAAATCATTCTCAAACACTGACCGATTTCCGAATTTTGGTCTTTGAAATATTCAGTTAGACGATGTTTCTGGATATTTCTCCACCAACTCTGGGCGAGGTGGAATCGGCAACCTCTAATTTCGCTATTTGGCCAAACTGATCGAACTGCTGTGTGAATAGCTCGTTCGAAATCAATGAAAACAGTTTTCGGCTCAAACTTCAAGTTCACCTCCTCACATTTCGTCTTGACACTACTGAAGACGTTCTCGTAACTAGCTGTTTCCTTATTGGGAAGTATAAAGAACACTAAGGGAATGTAACTTCCATTCTGAATCGCGTGAAGAGTGAAAAGTTGGTGAAACAATTTCGGGACGCTTTTGAACGTGCCGTCAACAAACAAAATTTCGCTCCCGCAGAGGCACTTCAAATTCGTCGTCGTCGAAAATCCGACGATACTTGTACTCTCATCATTTATCAATAGAAAGTTTTCAACACTATTGGTCTCGATTGGGCATATTTCATTTAATGCGGAATATAGTTCTAGTAGGGATTTCGGAAGCTTAGGATACACACTTCTACGAACTCGAAGGATACCTCGCCGGACGCAGTTTGTACGCATTCCCTCTCGGTCTCCGCACGGAATTTGACCTCCGTCATCGGTCAACACTCATTACCGGCACGGAATTTGTACACAGCCATGCACGCTGCTCTTTAGGGAAAATTTTATGGCGACTTCGTAGAATGCTCCAGATGGTCTCAAAAATTCAGAAAATATCGAACTATTCAAAAATTTGAGAACACCCACACCTCAAAATAAAATTTTCCGAGATAGGGATACTCCGGACATTTCAACCCTTATTTTTCACCCCTTAGAGTTGGGTGACAGTAACGCCGAGCTTCGAGGATCAACTAGAATCCAAACGGAATCCACATACCAAATTTCGTTAATTTTGGTTCATGGGAACTAAGGAAAAAGCCGCGGACGGCCTATGGCGGACAGACGGAAATATTTTTATTCGATACTCGTATTCTTCGTCCCTTAAAAACCATGAAATTTTTAGGAGGGTTTAAAGAAAAAAATTGTTTCCAAAGGTTCATTAATGAAAATAATGAACCAAAACCTGTCGTTTGAAATTCATTCTCGAAAGCCTATAAAATTAATCTGAACATGATTCCCAGGAAAGGGAGGAAGAAAGACACACACTGTATGAGTGAATCATTGATTCATATGTATATTACATGCATTTAAACAGGTTACAGGTTTACATACATAGGTACATTTTACATACAGTACCAGTTTACATACATTCATCTAAATGTAACTCAGTCTCACATGCTCATTCTTGTTTTATTATATATACTTACTCTCTATTTTGTCCAAGTACCGACCATTACCATGTGTACCGAAGGAAGTGCTGAGGTAAGCACCGCCGCACTCCGCAGGGGGGGAACGAGCCCTCAGCACTTCCTACGGGACACATCTGTTCCAAGTAAGAGATTCGTTTATGAACCGAAAATTGCCTTTTTAATATTTATTCCATACTTGATGTACCTACCACTTCCTAATTCAATATTCAATATATTAGTAGGTTTTTCGTCAAACGCAAACCTTCCGTCTTGAGCAAATTGATTCAAAAGGTGATAATTAAATAATGTTTAAATGCAACATTTTTATGTGTAACTTTGTTGCTTTCCATTTCCCACACTAAAATACTGAATTGTATACATAGTAATTTTATCGGTGGTTATACCATGGTGTAAACTTGATTGAAAGTTATTAATTTTCTATTGCAATTTTCGTACAGTGTTTCCAGCTCGTTACACCTATTGAGCAACAATGTATTATATCACAGCACTTCGTACGAGGTGGGACCTGCTAAATCCACCGTTGTTCTTTCAGGGTTGTGACAACTCTGTGGACGGTACTTTACTGAAAATCCTATTGGAAATTTCTTTAACTGCTTGCCCAAAACTTCTTTCGATGGCAGGTTGAACTTCTTCCCAGATGAGCGCCCAGTTTCCATTCAAGAACACGTTCATATTATCGCCTGCAACAGATTATTAGGGACTCGTGGATTATTATAATTAATTATAATAGGTAAAGAAGTGAATAATTCAGATAAACCTCTATTAAAATTGTTTGAAACAATAAGTGGGTAAGTAGTTCGGTTCGTCGCCTCAAGCAGGTATCTACTACGTAGTACATAATCTACTTAATTTAATATTTATTTAAAAACGTAAATTTATTTACAACGTTCATTACTTTTTCTGCACAGATACCCAACCCTTCTGTTTAAATCACTGCCATACCAATACTATACCCTGGAGCAAGAAGATAACCCTATCAGTGACAACAGAATTGGGGACAACTGGGGGTAAAAGCGGGTTCGCCTCCCATTGGTCCCATAGAAGTTGCATCAAACCCCAATGTACGGTTTGTTTTGAGCATCTGCAAACGTTAACCTAGACAAAATACAAAATTGTACGTCCAACCAAATGTTCCGGGTTGCAAGGAACAGGCCCTCTGATGGTTTTATGAATTTTCCCTTCAAGTTCCAGGTCATGGATTTCCGTAGACCAAAATATTGTATATGCACATATGTATATGTTATTATGGATGATTATTAGGTACATTCTTGATAAAACAAGGATAGATTCAGTATGCTCTAAAACGTATTTGCATTTAAAAAAATTGAGTGTCGACAAACGAAAGGCGCTTGCTTGGGTGTACTCAAGGGGTTTTAGAAATCATAACCATGCAATGTTTCGACATTTGGTGGTCCGTACTTTCAACATGTATTGGCACTGGCACATAAAGTATCTTATTAGATAGAAAGGGTGTTGGAAATTTGTTCCACCAAGAAATGTCGTATATTTAATAGAGGTAATCGTGTAATAACAGTTGCCTGAGTAGCAGCTAGCAAGAAAATTAGAATCAGTTACAGTTCAAGCAGTACTGTAACTAAGTTTCTCGATAGTTGCTGTTCAGGGAACTGTTATTATATATTATAATATAATATAGTATAATAGCCACTGCCTCTTTGATTAGTTGCCGTCAAAGCACTTCTAAAGTATCTTACCTTTGGAAACTAGTACCACCAAGGAATATCGTATATATCATATATCATATATCATATATCATATATCATATATCATATATCATATATCATATATCATATATCATATATCATATATCATATATCATATATCATATATCATATATCATATATCATATATCATATATCATATATCATATATCATATATCATATATCATATATCATATATCATTTATCATATATTATATACGATATATATTATATGCTATCGTATTATATTATATATTATATACGATATTCCTTGGTGGTACTTGTTTCCAAAGGTACGATACGTTAGAAGTGCTTTGACGGCAACTAATCAATGAGGCAGTGGCTAATGGCATACGGAGATGAATCAGTACTAATGAAAAAGTGCCCTCATCATCAGTCCAAACATAGCTGGAGGACTTGTGCGTTTAGGCGTGAGTACTTCAAATACAAATGTCTCTGTAGCACTGAAATGCAAGTGGAGTTCACACCTTCCATGACAGAAAATGTATAGAGCTCGAAAAGAACGTGAGGATTGATCAGAATTGTCCATTTTGGTTTATTATTGTGTGAATAATACACCTAGTGTAGTGCTCAGAAAAAAATGTTTATAACACTACCTCAAAACTTTTTCTTTTACTTTAAAGGTGCGTAGATTCCAAAAACGCTGCAGTCCTTGTCCCGTGGGTTTATTATTCTATTGGACATACCTACAGAAATGATGCTGTTCATTTATTGTTTCCTTCATGTGCAATAATTGAAATAGCTATTTTAATTGTTTCCACCAATTTTGGCCCCCAAAAACACGAATTAGGCTCCTATTTTTTTACAAATTATCTATGATCATTGAAAGTGCCTTTAATTGTCTTGATTCACCTGTCGATACTACTTCTAGTGTAATTATACAAATATATGGTGGTTTCAGATAATTTCCTAGGTTTTTGACTCATAAAACATGAATTTTGGGAGCTTAACCTTTACAGCCTCAATTCTTCACTCTTTGGTCAAAATCAGCGTCATATTCGGTCTTCTCGACCTAAAAAACATGGAAAACAATACCTCACAAGCTGATGATACTAAAACACCAAAAAACCCTATTTTTACACCCATTTTCCACCCGTAACTCCCCTGAGTATATTCCGATCTGGCTGAAAAGTTTCGGGACACAACTAGGGCCCAAATGGAGCCAGTGTGCGAAAGAACGAATTTTTTAGACCAAAAGTAAAGTGGATATGGATGATACAGCGGGCGGACGCATTTTTGGAATCTCCGTACCTTGAATCGTAGACCAAAACAACTGATGTTGAGTATCTACACTACATGCAGATACATCGGTACATGGATATGTCTTATTATTCCCCATGTAAAAAATGTCCAATGTAAAAAACACGTTCAAAAATGAAATAGGTCACTTAATTTCCTCCAAGTTTTTCCATCAGAAATCCATGATCTACTGTTTATACATACCTAATTATATATTGGCTTAAAACTCGATGAATTTTAAATAAATTGATATATAACTACAAGATAAATACTAGATAAATCAAGAGCTTTCCAGCGAATGGAGAACGATTTTCGTGAGATGAAAAATAACGAAGTTACTATCCCATAGCAACGGGTTGGTTGTAAGTGAAAACCCTAGTAAAATGAAAAATAGCGTTACGTTTTTTGCTCTTGAAAATGCGTCACGCAAAATTTGGCTGACCCCCAGCGGTAAGACACATCCATGTCAGAATAAAAATAAATAAATTGCCTAATTCATTTTTTGGTGGTCGAAGTCGATAGCTAGTTAATTATTGCACAGCACATGAAAGAAACAATAAATGAACAGCCAACTTTTCTGTACGTATATCCAATAGAATGATATACCCATGTGACAAGGACTTTGCAGCGTTTTGAGTTGTCACAGTATTTTTAACAGAAGGCGAATCTGAAACAAACACTGAATGGTGGAATCAATGAGCTGAATGGAGAGCCAAGTCTTGGAGGTTGCCTGGAAAGGATGAACATGTTGCTCTTCAGATGAACAGTAAGGCGTCACGTCGATGGCTTCACATGGAACCTTAATCGAACTAATACGGCGGAAGTTCACGTATAATCGACTTTCTAAGCTATTCAGTCAGGAGAGGTAGTCAAACAAGGTACAGTTGACTGGGTTTTTCCCCGATTCATCGGTCATCATCAGAAACTTCCATCGTCTGTTTATCGAAAAGAAAAACCACATTCGAATGATGTTATACCGCGACGGTGAAGTGAAAATGTCATTTATAGCGAAATTCTCGTAAAGCTCTTTGTGATGCTTTCATAGCATACTTCATTTCGTTATTTCTGTAAGAAGAAACCTGATGAGACAGATTATATAGAATGCGTACCGTCAACTGGGGATCCTTTTAAAATTAAGACTACAGCGAGTTCAGCGTAAAGGCTCACCCCAAGACCGACTACTGCATGCGATGTTTTTAGCGTTGTAGCGAGTTTTCATTGAAAATGCGGTATTGCAATCGATCCACATTGTTTAGTACTTAAAGTTTTGAAAAATGTTCTTTTATTTATTTTCCGTTTCAGAGCATTCGGAATCCGTCCCTGGATTTTTAACAATACTTTGCATCACGTGATAAGGTGTCACACCTGCAAGGAATCAATTTCTTGGGCCCTTAGGAACAAAAAGCAGACGTAGAAATTTTACATTTTTACGTCACTTTTGCCTGTTTACGCCTTTATGACCTTGTACGTCCATTCATATTGGTCTTGCAGCAAGTCTAAGTGGATCGTTGGAAAGAGCAAAAAAAAACCTAAAAGATGAATCCGATAAAGGTTACATCACTCGAGTTTACAGTGGCTAAAATTATGAATAAATAACAACAAAAGAGGATTTTGATTGTTTGTGTTTTTTTCATACACCCATTTCAACCTCAAATCGGTCACCCAACGCTGCACCATTTTCAGGAAAAACGCCTCAGAAATTACAGTTCAATCTGAAAAGTAGGGGAAAATCGTGGTAGCCTGGAAGGGTGGGTACGCATTTATTTGAACCCCTGTTGCCACAATCCTTCGTTCGTGGTTACTATTTTGTTGTTACTTCATGTTTTTTTTTTGGGTGCTTAACACAAATCTGAGGTTCTCGATTGGAAATTTTGGGTGCAAAATTGGGTTTTCTAAGAAAAAGTTACGACATTACATTTTTCAAAAATAAAAATTGTTACAAGAACATATTTTTTGTTCACTGTTGTTTCTTTGTGTGCTGAATTCAAATCTGAGGTTCGCTGTTAATAATACCTATTATTCCAAAACCCTTAGTTTTGTTGAGAAAAACAGCGTTCCTTTTTTGTTGACAAAAAAAACTTTCCTTTTTTGCAATAACTTATTAACAGTGAAAATCAGATTTGAATTCAGCACTGAAAGAAACCACAATGAATCCAAGCTCTTGACAAAAACAATTAATTTTTGAAAAATTCAATGTCGGAATTTTTGTTTCTTCGAAAAACCAATTTCTACGAGACCTTTTTTGTTCGTAAGGGTCTAAGGAATCCATCCCTTGCAGGTGTGATATCTTATCACGTGACTCCCTGTATACACCTATGTATATTATATTACAAAAATAAATGCGTGTGTTTATTCGTGAGTCTCAGGTCCAAAAAATCGAAGTTCCAAAATTTGGTTTTCGTACATCGTTTTAATGGCTGGTCCAGACTGCGTTGGGGGAGTGATAGGCGTTTCGTCTGTAATAGTCTTAAGGAATATACTGCAACCCATACATAACGTACTATAATATTATGTTATGATGTAAACGGTTCGAATAATGTTTCTGTGAAGCGAATTCAGGTAAGGCTAAATAATAATTACCCATTTTACATATTATATTAATGTGTTTTGTTGCATTTCGGATACCTTTTCACGGTATGCTCAAAATAATAATACCTTATGCATAGAACTAAAAATCAATATAAGTTGGCAATACAATCAATTCCAGCAGCTTCAGAATTCTTACAGCGGCATATAAACGTACTTGTAATTAAGAGTACACCTTGAATGCAGGAATGCTTGTATTTCGTGGTAGGTAGGTATATGATTGAAAAGGTACACTTAATGCGCACACTGTTAGGCCATAAAAGGAATTCACTGCCACTTTAAAATACTTTGATGTCAAAAAATGTACAAGTCTGAATCTACTTACCGTTCTCCTCCCTCGAAGCTGAGGTTTATCGTTTAAACGGATGCAGTTCAAAGAGAGTAATTATTTAAGAAAACTTACCGAGCCTTTTATCTCCATTGAAGAGGTTCTCAAATTTGAAATAGACTCTCTTCCCAATGATTTTAAGCAGCATGTTGTCACAGTTGAAGAATTTGCTTTTCCCTTTGGGTTTCTCTGATAGGTGCAACTCAGCAGTGATGTGGCATCCATCTGTAATATGGTGACAAAAGTTTTTCAAATGAAGGTACTGAGAGTATTGTGTTATTGATATAGTCTTAATTCATCTACTTCCAGGTCATATTATATATATAATATGTGAGATAGCTATTAAGCATCTCAAGCCCCCCCCCCCCCCCCCGACCCTCCTTCTCCTCCCCACAACGGCACCGCTGCGAAAGTGACCGCTATAGTTGCCTCTAAGCTACCCATAGCCGACCATGGTGACCTCTAATTGTGTGTTAAACTATCCCTGAATGATCGATCGAATTAGTAAATTTTCCCAGTAGCTGTATTACCCCTTAGAAGTCGGATGTTTCAGAAGAAAAGTGTAGAATCCGAATCAGACCATCCCGACTCAAACCCCAGATTTTAAGATTTTTTAACCTTTGAGGACGAAAGATGTGGGCCAGAAAAACAGTTGGAGGACGAGAGCATCGGCACCTACAGGTAGAACCTGTCGAGTTTTGGAAAAAAAAAACCTGAGGACCAGAGCATCATACCGATGCTGAACAGAAAACCCCCGAATTTTCATACTCCAATAGAGCAAATAACTCCCGCTTCAGGTGTTCAAAGTTAAGCTGTTACTATGTTTATTTGAAGCATCAAACAGCGACCAGTGAACGAGCCTTTGTCAAATGAAATTCGTTAATAATTTATTGTGTTGGCAATACACATTCGGGACTGCAACTCTTCGTGCAGGATTTGCAGTTTGCCGAATCAGCGGAAAACCACGAATTTATTGCAAGACCTGCCCAGGGAACCCTGCTCTGCACCCAGGACTTCAAAGAAAAACGGAGTTACAGTTATTGTTTGTTACTGACGATGGTTTGATCACAGAAACTGGTATAGCAGTGTATTTTTTACGTTTTTTCGTGTATTAGTGGAAATAGACTATTTTTTCAATAACTCCGGTTTTCTTTGAAATGGGTTTCCACGATTTCGTCGCGAGTGAATTAGTTCGTACCCAGGACTTGTTTTGACAGGTTTCATTACCTACACCAGAAGATTTACGGAATTTAAAAAAAAGTTTTGCCATGTTCCTAAACTTTCATTAAATCATTTTAAATAGTTAGTAGAAATGAAGATGGTGAAAATGTTGCTTCTGAACAACTTCACTTTTATACAAAGAATAGTAATATTTCAAAAAAATTCAATATCAATATTTTAGACGTCGAAATAGAATTACCTACCTAAGTGTGCTCATCAGTGAACGCTAGGAAGAAAAAGTAATAATTGTTTCAATTTATTTCAATAAAAAATGATTATTTGTACTGGTGAATCAGAATCAATTGGGAACACCATTTTTCCCTCGTCTCAGAGAAGGTTGGCGCCAAACTATTACTCGTCCAGTGGAGACTTTAGAATTCAGCATCAGACCGATGCTTTCGTCCACAACAGGAAAATGAGGAAACAGATGATCGTCCCATGGGGAGTTGGGAGGTTAGCATCGGTACGATGCTTTCGTCCTCAAAAGGTTAAAATGCATTACATTATGGCTCTATTTATTCATATACATGTATATAGTGATAACTTCCTTAGCGCGTAGTGCCTTCCGGTCCATCACAATATATATACCACCTAAATAAAGGAGGATGTGTCCCGTCGTGTCCCCTGACCGGTATTTCCCGGGCATCGAATTATACTAAGCATAATAATTCGATGATCCCGCGCTACACTCCCAACCTCCGCGCGGAGGGATAGTGTCACCGTCACTATTGATAAGTCATCGTAATTATGATTGTGATGGATATCCTAGATTATCTCGGGTATTCCTATCAGCTCAGTCCTGCCGTCCCTACACATTCCTTGTTCCGTATTTTTCCGTTAAAACATAATCGTTATGTTGAAATGCGACCAGTGCAAAAAAACGTTTGAGAAGGCCGAAACTTTTCGCAAACCTAAGTAGGAACTGCAACTATCGAATTAGGCCTCCTGCCATTGTACTTTTCAGCTGTTACCACTGCAACTATGCGACTAAATAATACAAGTTTAACTTAGGCAGGTAAACATAATGAAAATACACTTCCGTATTCCTCAGCAAAGAGTCGGTGTTATTCATACAGCTGTCAGTGTTTGTGGTTTATGCAACACATTCCAAAAGGTGTAATTAAATGTTCAAAGTATTCTACCTAGGTATTGAGTACATTGTTCTTGCCGACATTCTACCACATTTAAAACATTTCAAGTTTTATCCATTTCTATGATCCGTTCTCATGAGTTATTTTTTCTTCTTTTTCTCTCGAGAGAACCAATTTTCATCTCGTTTGCAAGGTCAGAATCGTCTGGAATATTACTAAGCTCCCGAGTCTTAAAAAGGCAGCGGGATGCATTTGAAAAAATGAATTAAAAAAACTAATGAAAGAAGGAAGAAACCTTTTGAATACAGCAGGAACAGAAATAAGGGAATTAGAAGTTGATTATGATTATAAGCGCTAGGAAGCGTTAGCATCACCGTCCAGGGTCTAGAATGTCCAACCTAAATGAACTCTCCCCCCCCCCCCCCACCATTATTTAGGGTGTCAGTGTCCACTCGATTTGAAATAATATCAAGAGGGTTTAGAAGAAAATTTCTGATGGTAACCCATTTTTTTCGTAGATTCAAAATGACATCGCTGCGTAGGTATGTGCGCATGTTCAAAACGTACTTAACGCACGCTCCTGTCATGTGGCATGACCATTCAAGCGAATTTTTGGAGTAACTTAAGGTCAACACACAATGTGTTAACGGCCTCAATGAATCGAGTTGAGTAGGAGAAGGAGACAGACCAAGTACCTATTGGAGTTATGCAATTTTGCATCCACAAAAACTCAAATTTCACCCAATTTTTCTTACTATATTTGAAAATATATAATTTTTGAACTCGTTCTTTAATTTGCCGTGACTAACGTTTTGGAGAAACCCGACATTTTTCTATTAGCAGCCGTTTTATCCTGAGGGACAGATTGTATAGGTAATATCTAAGAATCAGTTCTGAATGTTCTGGAACGGAAAATAGTTAAAAAAAAAAAAAAGAAACGTAATTTATCAACAATTTTGGATCCAGTGAAATGGCTTCCCCTATTTAAGAGGGTTATAAAAATGACATATGGCTAGATTTGACTTGAAATAACTATATCAATATGCAATTTTTCGGAAGGAGCACATGCGCAAAAGTGTGTAACGTACGTTAACTTTTATTTCATAAGTGAATTTAGCAAATTTTGTAGGGAAAAAGAAGCCATTTCACTGGATCCAAAATTGGGGCGTTGTCGTTAATGCTCACAAGCAGTGAAAGTCGTCGAAGCGTGAAAATTTTTTGGTCGCGAATGCGCACGGACTAAAAGGCGGAAGCTCCTCGAGAAGGTCGTGAATGCTCACAATCTCGTGTTTGGTGTTTTTGTTGATGCTCACTGACCTTTGCGTCAGATAGGGCATCTGATATGGAAAGATTATTTGAAACGAACGATTGCACAGTTGTAGGTGGTCAGTTATCTCGATGCAATGGAGAACGAAGGTGCCCCAACTGTCAACAACGAGGGACCCCAAGCTGAGGAGTCCCTCAGGATGGGGTCGATTATGGAGTCCTGATGGGGGAGTGTCGTCTTCTACCTTTGGGGAGACGCCGTTGTATGGCGGATCTGGTCTTCCTGCATGGACTGCTAAATGGAGCAATTTCCTCGCCGGCCCTACTCGCTGAAATTGGCCTCCTAGCATTCCTCGGCTAGCCAACTGCCTTGTGGATCTACACCCAGTATCTCCCTCCGTTCTTTAAAGACCCTCCCCACAACTTTGAGATTTAATTTCGTAGATGTTTAATTTATTTTATTTTTTTTTTTTTTTTATTTTTTTTTTTCCTCTTTCGATCGCTTCCAGTGTAATTTGATCTTTTTGTAATAATGGTGACTACCTGAATTTTTGTAAACATGTTTTTTCCATGTATTGGGTTCGCCCGTTTATAAATAAACAAATAAATAAATAAATAAATAAATAAATAAAACTGAGTTTGTTGAAAGTGGAGGCAGAAAAGGAGGTAATGTCGTGTTTCGGGGGGACTTCAAGTTCGTTTTTCACCGAGAATTAGCAAGTGGGGAACTTCGGTGTACTTCGTTACTTCGTAACGGTGCACTTCTTTAAAGTCCTCTCTTTTAAACTTCGCCCTCATACAGAAAACATGTAGCCCCCCCCCCCCCCCCTCAGAGATTTTATTTGTACACAATGTCGCAAATCGTGACTGATACTAATTTTTAGCGGTTTTTAACGATTTTCAACTCAGGAATGACGCTATTGACGATTTTAAACTTAGAAACGACAGCCCCTCCCCCTTTTAGCATGCTCTTTTTTGCCTTAATTTTTATTTAGGTTAATGTATTTATGACAACGTCTCAATCTTGATGGCAACAATCACAAATTTTTAACCACACCTGCTCGCTCGCAGGCAGTCCTAAGTCTGTATAAGTGGGAAGGGAAATTCGTGATTGAGCCACCGTGAGCATTGGGGAAACACCCACAGGCAAGCAACGTGAGCATTAACAACTACGAGAGCATTCGCGACAAATTAGTTTGTGAGCATTCACAACTACCTTTCGCGCGCCGTGAGCATTAGGGAAAACACCCCTTAAATAACGTTTCAAATAGATGGGACATTCATAAGGGTACCTATGTAATTATAATAAAGATTTATGTTAGTCCAGACACCATAAGACACCATGTATATCAAATTTCGTCAAAATGTCATTAGTCACAAAACACGGAAATGCGCCATTTTTGAATTGAAAAAGGTGAATAAAAATTGAGTTTTTCGTGGCTAAATTAATAAATGAGGGACATTGATGAATTTAGAATAAGTATATGCATGGAATGATATCATAAATTAGTTCCTTTAAATCAGAAATTGCGAAAAATTTTAACCTATTCCGAAATTTCATTCATGAACGATAATGTGAATTACGACTCCAAGTTCATTTGAAGGGCAACAAGTGTGTTGGGTTCAGTGGTTCGAAAATCGCTGAAATTTCATTAGAATATTATTACTGATTACTTTGGAGCTAGCGTATGTCAGGAAGTTCTTGTTATCTCTCAAGGCTCACCTATTCAACTTGGGTCTGTTGTCAGAGGGAATTCTAATCACGTAATATCCCACATCTTATGCTTCTGTAAATTGTATTGTCTTTACAGGATCTTTCGAGGATCATTTCGCGCATGAATTTCAGGTAATGCTTACCAATAGTGATGTTGGATTTTCCTTTCCCGACAATGGGGAGGACGAGAACCTTCCCGTTTATTTCGTAGTCTCCAACCACTACCAGTTTAGGAACGCTAGCGTCGATTTCAAGGTTTCCCTTGTTCCAACTGTTGATAAAATAGAACATTAGTTACGATAATGTATGGAAATAGCACGTTTCTAATGTTTCAATCAGACTATAATAAATACCTACTGATATGTACCTCACTGCTGTTATCATTCTTATCTATCTAACTATTTGTGAAATTGAACTAAATCCGCAATCATCATTAAATAATCATGATGTTCCTGTATGTATTTTATATTTTAAGTTGTTTTTCCCCAATTTTAAAGCAGAGATTGAGATGAGATCGTACCTATATTGCATACGTGCGAGACATGCTTGGTTATTCAAATAAAAAAAGTCGGTGAGATTCGACAACGTCACTGCGAATAGCGTCTCCGACCTTCGAAAAAACCTTTGCGGAAGCGTAATTGATGTTTTGATAGTATCCATGGTAGGAAGAAAATAACAAATAAGAATGCGCCGACAAAGCACCATACAAGTTCATAGTGTGACGTCACAGGTTTAAAGCAGTAATGACGGCTATTTCAACGATGTTATTCTAACTTTTCCATCGATTATCAATGGAAAATAGAATCACAGAAACCCAATCAGCCTGTATTCCACACTTGGGTATTACCTGTTGCTACCCAACCGATATACTCCGCGCATTAATTTTACCTAGATGATCCCATGTGATCAGGAAGAACATAATCTCATACGTTCCTCTCTGTGGCAATTTTATTGGTAAAATATGACTTCAAACATCTTCAGCTCCCAAAAGTCTTCTCAGAAAATTGACCAGTAAGATATTCAACATTTTCCCTTCGTTGATGTGTGACGTTTCGCCATACCAACATTCGTCGTCCAAAAAACTAATATTGTGATCCCTGAAAATGTTGCCGACATCGGTTCAAAGGAACCGACACAATAAATTACCGACACAAAGTTTTTGTTGTGTCGCCGTCCGTGCATACTCAGATGCTACTATTGTTTTGAGTGTAATAAAATGCATTTGTGATCATCAGGGATCCACCTTGTATTGATCCCTGCAAATTGCAGCAAGACCGCTACTACTATCATCAGCTGCTATCATCCTAATTGTAAGGAAATTGGTAGGGTACCAGCTGAGACCCAGCGCGCATGATCCGTGGAAACTTCAATGGAATCTGTTGACTAGAACTGGAGATCTGAGCGTTAAAGTATTGTTGTTTTCGCATGCGCAGACGATACTATCAACATAAAATTCATAGACCATGTCGACCCCAATCTGCGTTTTCCCTGATAATTTCAGCAAAATCGGTCATAATGAACTGAAGTTGACCGAGCGTGATGAATTTCATGTTTTCTCAAGGGTAGACGAATGGTCCGACCATCTATGTGCTAACACACAATCATATCCTCCATATTTCAGTAAGTCTGGATGCTGTTCGATAAGATATGGTGGTTACAAGGAATTGAGTACAGACAGACATGCAGACATGTAAAGAAATTTGTTTCTGAAACGCAATATGCGAGTGGAAATTTTTATTTCGGAGGACATACTTTTTTGGACTACAGCTTGCGAGAATAAAAAGCATTCCTACATCCTATAGTGTGGACGTAATAATGAACAAACCAGTATATAATCAAGTTTGAAGCACTATTATAATTTTGGCCTAATATATTCGTCATTGAAGGCCCACTGTATACATAAGCTTAGAACAATTCAGTTATGGTGATTTTTTGAGCCGTTCTCATTATTAGGAACTCCTATTGAAAGGTAGGCTGCTAGGTATGATGTGCCATATTGCTTTTAATATTTGTGGAAAGGGGACAAAAATTTGACCCCAAAACTGTGAGAATGTGTCTGTGTGCGACAAAATCTGTTTGCGATGCTAGCCGCAATTTACATCTGACATTCTTTTTGAGTAGACTCAGTTTTTGGTCTAGTACAACAATTTACAGGAATAACGATATTTATCTGGAACATTGTTGGATTTGAAAGAGGTTGTGTGTGTTGGGTGGGGGGGGGGGGGGGGGGGGGGGAGGGGTAGTCGTTACCCAACGCGTCGCAAGGAATTTTATCGAATTTCCCGATTTGTTAGGTTTAATGGAGAGCACCTGAGGGTGAACATAGCTTGTGATAGCCGGACTGCTATTTTCCCAACATTTCAATTTATTGTTGTATCTGTATGTAACCAATTCAGTTTTGGTCGAGAACTGCCAAAAATTCGTTGGAACAAATCTGAGTACTCACGACTAATCTACCGAACGTCCAGCTACCTAATATATGTACTAATCAACAATATGTTTTTTTTCTATTTCAAGAAGTTAATTAGAATATTATTTTGAGGCACACCTTACAAATATATACTTGGTCCACATTCGACAGTAAAACAAACCTTGTCTAAAACGTTCGGTGAAAATGGACTGTTTATTTTAACACCCATCTTCAAAACAGCTGATGTTTTGAATCGCAAACTCACATCTTGCGGTTGACCTTGACAAAAAGATCAACCGCAAGATGTGAGTTATTGTTCATACATATTATATGAAAATGACTGTCTAGGAGACAATTTTTTAACCTCGCTTTGATAATTTTGATGTCTTTAAGCCCAAACACATCGAGATCTGAAAAATCCAGCTTGATGTTGACGGGCCCGCTTGATTGGTCCACGAACAGTTTGTTGAATCTCAAAGGTTCCGCTGGGAATACGCCGTACTTCTTGAGTCCACCTGTGAAACAAGCGGGAATCACTTAGAACGAGAGGAATACTTTATAAAGAGACTTTTGTTGACTAAGAAATATGCCCATTCATTCCAGATAAGCAGAATGCATGTTACCATCTTTCTTTCATTATTTAGAAATAAACCTGATTTTTCAAAACGCTTTAATTTATATTATAAAATACAGGATGTCCACCGAGCTGCGACACCATTCCTCAGTCTGAGAAACCATTTCTGAAGAAGAAGAAGAAGATGTACTAAAACGGAAAACTGCCTGTTTAAGAATAATTACCTACATAGCTACTTATACTGAAATCCTATTTATGACCATTCACCCACTCACTTTTCACAACTGATGTTACTGCAGTCTGGGCAGCCTCAGTAAGACATTGGTCGATTTTGGGGTCACTGCGTCTACACGTTTTCCATCCATTGGCTGGAAAAGAAAACAGTAAATAAGTTTTTGTAAAAAAAAAGTATATATATACATAAAATATGTTGTCTCATGTATCCTAGCGGTCAAGACATTAGCTCAATCAATAATAGTTAACCTCTAGAGGCTCGAGTTCGACTACCGGTTTTTAAATTTTTTTTTAATAATGTATTTATTGTATAAGACCATTACAAGTAATATTCCTTACTGTAGTTGTGGACAGACGTAATAGTTGTAAAATTAAATTATATTGCTACAAAAATCAGAAGGTCAGTAGAGTAGAAAATGCTTCAACAATAAAAATTAACTAAGTACAGAATAAATAATAAATCACTCAAACATTGTTGGCAAAAATAATGAAGACAGATGGCGCGGAAGTTTTAGTCGAGCGACTTCGTATGGTGCAGTACCTTGGAGAGCTAGTGGGTTTGTGTTGCTCCTGGATATGTTGATGAACGTTTCCATGATCTTTTGTCTGATTGTAGTGCTCCTGACGAGAGGAGGAGCACGCACGATGCTCCTTTGAAGAGTCTTATTCTATTGCTGCTCGAGACGGCGGAATTTTGAGGCAGAGCAAGTGCCCCATATCGGTAAAGCGTATGCCAATATAGGCCGGATCATTGTTTTGTATACCAACATCCGGTTGCCGATTGAAAAGTAAGGGCTGTGAAGGAGAGGTGTCAGTAGGAAGGGCTGTGAAGAATGTTAAACGTTGATCAAGTATGACTCCCAAGTACTTGTAGGATGCAATTTTGGGTATCACTTCAGCAGAAAATCTAAGAGGCGTATCATCGGATTTACGTCTGTACGTGAACGTAACGTCATTTGACTTTGCGGCATTGATTTTGAGTAGCCACTTGGAGCACCAATCCCTGAGACGGTCCACAGCATGTTGCAGTTGGGATGTGGCTCTTATGAAGCTCGATTCGCATGTGGCAAAGACCAGGTCGTCCGCAAACATGGAGGCAAATGAGGGGGGGCGGGGACTGGCAAGGGAAGATTGTGACAGAAAAAAAGGAACAAATACGGACCCATAAGAAGGCCGCCATGCCATAGCCGGTCAAATGCCTGTTCGGCATCCAAAAATGCCACACGGCAGAACTCCTTCTTATTGAATGAGTTCTTGATCTAGTTGGTGAGCTGCATTGGACACGAACGTTTCTCCCTGAATCCAAACTGCTGATCTGGGATTAGATATTCGGTGCATTTCTAGATGAGTGATAGGATCAGGCGTTCAAAAATGTTTGAAAGGACTGGCAGCAAGCTGATCGGTCTGTGGGATGATTTATGTCATGCTCACGTTTCCCTGGTTTAGCTATTATTATGATAGTTGCATGCTTCCACGCGCGAGGAAAATACCCTAGTTGAGCAGCTAAAGTGTAGATGCGTGTCAAGTGCGAGCAGAGACACCGCGGCGCTTTTAGAAGGAGAGGGTTTACTATCACATCTGGTCCTGGAGCTTTGCGAGATCCTGACCACCTAATTTGCTTCCTGACTTCCTTTGGGGAGAAGAATATTTGAGGAGATGGGAACGGACAGTCCTCAACTGAGAAGGACCCCAAGACTGGTATCGTGAGGGGTGAAGGGACTACCGGCTGAGAAACGAAATGGAGACGGGACAGGAAATTTCGTCTGCATGTGCAAAGATGGAATTTCTAGCCCTCACGTTATTCTGGTTCTATCTGACTGATTTTGCAGAGATTAGACACTTTTTTTTACTTCCCGTCATCTTTACACGTTCGTGGAAATGTTGATCCAGGAAGACGGACCAATGAGCTTGAAGCATTCTCTTCCCATAATGTGTAGTTCTTCCCGTACAACGGATTAGCTACTTCTCCACGTACACGGGAAGAGCTACGCTTAAACGTGTAGGGAATGGTTGAAGCGCATTGGTCCGTCCTCCCATATCATCTTGGCGTATCAGTCCCACATTTGAACGTGTAATGATGACGTGAAGAACAAAAACTATTTACCAAATCATGAAGATTGGCTCTCTGAGAATCATCGGATCTATTCAACAGATTCCCTGAAATTTTCAGGGATCATTTTCGGAGGGCCCCTGACGGTCCCGTACGAATTCCACAGCGGTTAATGGAATATTAGAATCGGACCGGATGCCCTAGATCATGTGTTGGCCACAAAACAAGCCGGATTGTTTACACCAAAATCCAAATAACTAAAAATAGTTCAGTTTTGGCTTGACTTTTACACCACGCGCCATTTGCTATTGGATTTTTTGGCAAAGCCTTAACAAATGTAAGCGATTCGAGTAACTGTCATGAGCAGACTTGATCCAATATTTTGAAACATCCAACTTGTGGCTACATTGAATTCGTTCGTTTGATAGGTATTTGAGGTGTGGTTTTTCTAATTAGTAGATTGGTCCCGTACATCTAGAGGAGACAAGTACGAATTGTATGACCTTCTTTAACTATATGTGGAATCCATCCTGCCCACCACCCTCTTGGAAGAAGTTTTTCAATGTTACCGACTGACGTTAGAACGCTGTTGCCATAACAAGGAAGAGGCTTCATCCTCCTTAACATTTATTCAAGCCGTGACCGCGCCATTGACGCGTTAATTGACTTCGGAATCCCGTGAATACCTAGCAGCTGAAAGTCCCTTGTTATCATTGGCACTGCCTCCTGAAGTGTGGGCCACAGAAGTCGTTCAACTGTTCCTAACTCCGATTCGAGACTTCCGATGGCGACCACAAAAATATGAAAATAATTGTCGATAAATAAATGCAAGAGGCCTGTTGTGCCGTTCTTCCGACTGTTGCTTACAGTTTCTTGGCACGAAAATGTGTATTTTATACATCATCATAGGGCGGTAATTTTTCATTTTTGACTTCGGAACCCCACCCGATGTTTCCGTCAAAACCAGACGGTTGCGCACGCTAATACGAAAGTGCCTAACGCCCTCCCTGATATCCCCTAATCTCCAACGCTGGTATAATTGGTGACGGTCTAAGGTCGATGAAATTCGGTTTCTATTTCGTCCGCTGATCAGGAGCCTCCAACTTATAAAAGTCCCTCACTGACAGAATTTCAAATCGTAAGATTTGTATCAACTACACATTATGGCGCTATCGCCGACGTCGCTACCTGGTACCGAAAACTATTTAGCGGAATCAGATGGTCCACCGCGTAGAGCCATTGAATTTCATGCTATACGACTCAAAATGATGATTCTTCTCTTGATGATTTTGCCATCGTAGCACCAAAAATTGAATGCAAATTTTGAAAGCCAAACGCAGGTGTCGGAAACGTAAAGCTCGATAAGGTGCTGAAGTTGGTTCTGATCAAGTCAACGGGCAGACAAAGATAGACACCCATCATTCACAGAAAAAACTTATTATATATCAACGTTATAAGTACACAAAATAAATTGTTGAACCTGATATTTGTAGGCACGGCCCCTTAGAAGAGGCCGAGGCCTTATGTTTAGTTTTTACACATTGTTGACAGAAACTCAATAAACCTACCGAATGGTGACCTTGCGTTTCCCGTTGCAAATAAATTTTGTTGGCGGGATTTACTTGTTGGCTCCCGTCCTCCGCCGAAAACCAGCATCATGGCTGATTTTTCTAGAAGAAATAATCGGCAATAATCTCGGCTCGAAAAATTGACGAAGTATCGGGAAAAAGATACTCGTCACTCGGAGAAAAAACGCTGCAAAGTCACATGGGTTTATTATTCTGTTGGACATACCTACAGAAATGCTGGCTGTTAATTTATTGTTTCTTTCATGTGAAATAATTTACATAGCCATTTCTGATGTTTTCCACCAATTTTGGCCCCTGAAACACGAATTAGGTACGCTCCTTTTTTTTCTTTTTCTTTTTTTTTTCCAAATTATCTTTGATCATTGATGGTGCCAATTAATTGTCTTGATCCACGTGTTAACACTTTTTCTAGTATTATACAAATTGATGGTGATTTCAGACGATTTCCCAGGTTTTTGACTCATACAAAATCAATTTTGGGAGCTGAACATTTGATAGAACCTCAATTTTCCACTCTCTGTTCAAAATCGACTTCATATTCGGTCTTTTCGTCCCCAAAAACATGGAAAACGATATCTCAGAAGCTCATGTTACCTACATGTTGCTAAAACGCAAAAAGTACCTATTTTTACACACATTTTCACCCATAACACCCCTGGGTATATTCCGATCGGGCTGCAAAGTTTCGGAACACAACTAGGGCCCAAATGGAGCATATGTGCGAAAGAACGACTTTTTTAGACCTAAAATGAAGCCGGTACACGTGATACGGCGTACGGCGGACGGACATTGCATTTTTGAAGTCTACGCACCTTGAAACGGAAAAGAAAAAATTTTGAGGGTGTGTTATATTAATTTTTTGCTGAGCGAATACATAGGTGTATTATTCACAGAATAATAAACCAATAACATGACAAGGACAGCAAATATCCATGTGGTCTGTTGTTGCCACATGGGACAATGGTACGGCTTCCGCACGCGATTCGCGTGTTCGACTATGCCGCTCGGTGGCTTCGTTCGTTTACGCCGCAGCACGTGGGACATATCTTTACTAGGGGAACACAACATGGTTATAGTCACACATTGCTGCATGAAATCGTGATGGTTGTGTAGTGATATTATTTCATCTGAAGAATGATAGTTATTTTGGATTTTGTTGATAGGCACTTTTGAAAAAAATAACATGCATAACAATAAATAATTATAGAATGAATTTTTGGATCCACCGCATATTTTTTTATGAAACTGATACTGCACTCGAATGTATTCGATTTAGGGTTTTCCTGACGGAAGCACGAGGGTAGATATTGACCACAAAACAGCAACTACGCCGGTAAACAGACCACACTGGTAACAATCGATACAGGTAAAACAATGAACCGTTGTGTAATAATTTCCTGTGTTTTTTAAGGGCTTCAGAGCGAAAACCTGAAAAACCGGAGTCCGTTTAGGAAAAACTGGATGGCTTTAGACATTTTACTAACGAAGCTCCCCGCCAAGCAGCGTTTGAAGCCATGCTACTTTGGCGGGCAAAATGGATATCAATCCATTCTGTGGCTGAGGAGGTTTTCTTGGCAGGCAAGTGGTACAACAGGGTTGTTTTGGGAAGGATGTAATTTATTTGAATAATTTTGACTATGTGTCTGATTTGGATGATATGAGTATTTCATTATCACGCTCGTAATGTGAAAATATGCATAAAACTATGTAAATAATAATTTTAAATCAAGGTAGGTATAGGTAGATTCAAAATTTGAATGTTTTATAAATAGATAAATGTGTAGGTAATCTCTCGTTCTCCCCAACCCCCACACCGCAAATGAATTTCTGGATCCGCCACTGATTCCACCAAGGGCAAGGCTGAGTACCAAGGCCGAGTCATGTAATCCATGGATTATTCTACACCATATGTTTTCTTGAAAGGAAAGTGATGACAGGGGTACAAAGTTAAAGTGTCCGAACATCCTAGCCATTAGGCTGTTCTACCCAAAAAAGACAAGTGCCTGTCTGTGTACTTTGTTAGGCCCCAATCACTACCTACTGTGACACATTCTTCGATGAACTGTTCTCTGAAATGTGGTGTCAAGTTGAGTTCTGTGCTCCGACCATTCTCCGACCATAAATAATTAATCCTATTGCTTAGAATCATTCGATTCTCTTGCATTATAAGTTCAATTTATGTGTTGCTCTATTTATATTAAATATGCCAACTGATGTTTGTATTGCACTTTTAAATGTTTGTACACATTAATTAATGATAGGTGTGTGCTGCCTGATTATTTAGCCCAGAAGCACGAGTAGGTATGACCGACTCATTGAAATATCTTCGCCGACTCAGACATCAGGTGTTACGGAACGGTATCATCTGTCCCTCGCAACCGGATCTTGTGATGGCGTTAATTAAATCTCGCGGTCTCCATCAAGACAGGCGAAATGACTCCCCTCCCCCCCCCCCCCCCCTCCGACTCTCTTCACCATTGATTCCGCCTTTTCCCCCGCCCTTATACATCCGCTGTCAAAGTCCCAACGTTTCTACGAATGGTCATAAGCGGTTCTGAGCAGGGCCTAAGTCGGTTAGGGAAGTGACCGCCACCACAGCGAGTAACGCAGCTCTACCGGGATAGAGGTTGGTTATTAACTCGGGTAGAGTTGTGAGATTTACTATAGTACAGTTCAGGAACACAAAACTGAACGTTTGGCTGAACGTGAACAATTAATTAACGTTAATTGTTTAAATACCATTA
Organism: Leptopterna dolabrata; assembly: GCA_954871275.1. NCBI lineage: Eukaryota > Metazoa > Arthropoda > Insecta > Hemiptera > Miridae > Leptopterna > Leptopterna dolabrata. The sequence goes on from OX940974.1 coordinate 83,877,069, forward strand.
CATCCGATTGCATGTTCCACACACATGTTAAGCTATATAATTCTGAACCAAAGGATGGCATTAGTACTCAAATGTTCTATTTTCATAATGCCTCCATGAGATAACATCCAACCGCCTTTGCGTTGCCATTGCGCCACAACTAGTATATTGTAGCAAAAACCCAGCGACAAGCAACAAAGACGTCCGCTTGGCTCCTCTCTAGACAATATCTGGAAATTGAAGAAGGAACAAAGTGGACTCATTGACCCACCTTCGGTGCACCATAATGCAACTTGAGCGAAGTTGTCAGCACAACCAAAATCATCCGTCGATCGTTATCATCCGAAGCTCACACGACCAAACCTAAAACCCAATTCGGGAATCTCGTGCCCTCGTGTCTACTGCATTGCATATGTCGTTCAGTGAAGGCAAAGAAAAGAATCAACCCCCCCCCCCCCTCCTTCATCTTCATTAACATTCACCCAACAGAGATGCTGTGAATTTTATGTTGGGCGCCACTGTAATGGAAGACGCTGAATCGTCCATAATTTAGCTATATATACTTCCGAAGCCACCAATGACCGGGACTGGGTGTTTTGAGGTTTTCGGGGAACTAGGATGAATATTCATGTTGACAACAAACATGATTAAAATTGCAGTATGAACTTTTCCCAGTAGAAATAAAAAATTTGTATTACCACGATTTTTTGCCCAATTCCCGATGTCTAATTGATATTATTTTTGCATAGTAATAATCAACCTTCGATGGCAATACAAGAGTCAGTCATCAGTCAAAAACTTACATAAATAAAACAAATTCCAGTAAAATAAATAAATAAGATAAAGATAAATAATAAGATATATAGAATAATAGCGTATATGGAAAAATATATAGAAGAATATACATAGAATAATGTATAGGTATATATATATATATATATATATATATATATATATATATATATATATATATATATATATATAATATATATAATAAATAGATAAGATAAATTAGAATAAAACAAATAAGATAAATAAAATAAATTTTAGGCTTACATGGGCTTCCCATATTTCCTCGATTGTCCAAAAGACGCGTTATCGAATACAATAATACAATGCAATCACACGCTAATGAGCCCTGCACCCAAAATACCTTTGCACTCAAAAAAGCTAATGTACTTACTGCTTACTAGACCGGTGAGGCAATACGGATGCATAATTTGGTCATCAGCAGCAGATTCACACATTAAAAAACGTCTGCCAATTTGGGTGGGCAGTATAGCTTTCTCACTTATTGTAACATAGACGTGTTGAATCAGTTGGCAAAAAATGATGAGTTAGAAGGATTTAATAGCAATAAATAGAGTAGTAATAAATTACCTAACATGCGTGATAGCGTCGCACATTTCAATATTTTTTTCAACATTTCATGTTCGCGCATGCGCAGACGAAAGTTACAATATAACTCAAATGAAATTCATATCGAACTATCAAGGTACTATTCCTGATCTACCCCCAAGTTTGAACTCATTTCAACGATATTTAAGGTAGTTATGGGCGTTTCAATATTTCACGTTTGCGCATGCGCAGACGAAAGTTGAGGTACGATTTCAATAATTTTGATATGGGATCATCTGAGATTCAACCCGGATGTACCCTCCTAATTTCAGCTCTCTATTTTTCGTGTAGTTAGAAGCGTTACAAGGAAATGGTCAACATTTCATGTTCGCGCAAGCGCAGACGAAAGTTACAGTACGATTCAAATGAAATTCATACGGAACTATCAAATTATTATTTCCCATGGACCCACTAAATTTGAACTTATTTCAACGATATTTAAGGTAGCTATGGGCGTTTCAAGTATTTCACGTTCGCACATGCGCAGACGAAAGTTACAGTACTTTTTTCAATGATTTTGGTAGAGGACCATCTGTGACCCAACCCAACCTACCCACCAAATTTCAGCCCATTTCGACCATTATTTCGGGTAGTTATGGGCGTTACACGGAATTGACCACAGACAGACAGACAGTCGGACAGACAGACAGGCACGGAACCAAAAATTTTCCTTGATGACTGAAACGCAAAATGGTAGTGGACATTTTCATTTTGGAAGACATACTTTTTTTACTCATTCACGAATCCAAAGTGAAGAAGCAAAAGTGCAGACGATACAAAATCGAATTTTGAGGCTCTTAGCTGGAGCACCTTGGTTTTTCAGGAAAAGGGCTATACATGCGGATTTGGACATTGGGGTCGTACGCTAAGCATAACCAAAGACTGCAATGCCATCCCAATGACCTGATCAAAGAAATTTACGAAAAACACTCTGATCTGATTGAAAACTAATAGTGATTCCTACCGATCTAGTCTAATAATCACAGTTACCTACTTAATATTGTAGGTAACATAATACCTACATATAATTGGGCTTGCCCGTATATAAACAATAAACAACAATATGTTTTTGTTTTGTTGTTATCATTTAAAAGAACATCGCGAAATTATTTATTGTTAGTTGAACTGAATATTCTTCTTCTTCTTCTTCTTCTTGATGACTCTAACGGCCCCTTGAGAGCCTTGGCCTGCTCTGTAATCCTTCTCCAGCCTGGTCTATCCTGTTTTGAACTGACTGTTATAATTAAAATTACGCTGAGGCCCACCACTGGGTGGAATCCACTTTACACACCTCAAGTCATTGTATATACATACCTATTCTTAGACTAACTCTAATGTACTATGTACAATAAAGGGGGGAAAAAGTACTTTTAATCCTCCTAACACTTTTATTTTTATTCACAAAACGTTTTTATTTTTAGTAATAAAAATCGAATATTCCCCGGTAGCAGAAAGAAATTATTTTATTAAAGTGTTTTATTAGGCGTGTTATAGGCGTGTTAAAGCATGGTTTTATTAAAAGCGTGTTTTTGAATAAATTTTTTAATTTCTCCGTGATTTCAGATCATGATGATCATTCATTATTGATTGTTAAAACACGGATTAATCCTAAGAGAGTTTCACCGACTTCACTGTGACCTATACCCAAAACTGTACACAAATCACTTCGCCGCACACCACTATATTTGATGGATTGGAAGGTGGAGGGCATGTGAACTCTTGTTGGCAACTGACTGCCGCAGTCACGTCCGAATTTCACGCGGAGAACGCCTTCCGAAGTCGGATTAAGAGTGACTCACACTCGTGAATCTTGAGCAGGGGTCTCCATCGATCAGGACCCGAGGGTGAAGGTTGTTACTAGTTCTTCGATGGAGCTTTTCTCCCACCCCTCTCTTCGAAGCACAAGATGCAAAACAAAGAACGAAAGTTGTGCCTCCGAGAATAGTTGTGCCATAAGGGGAGTCATTTAGACTAAAGGGTCGGGTGTCGTGGTGTGATTCTGAGATGAAACATGGCGCTGGCGGCGCAGCAAAGGAATTAGCCTCGTTCTGTGGAAACGTTTACAATAAATTATTGCCGTCTGTTCAGTTCTGTTTTCAGAATGGACAAAAAAAAATAAATAAAATAAAAATAGGTTTAATAGAAGTTTACAAAAAAATCCAAGGGACTAATTTTCCATTTTTGCTTCTCACTACCAAAGGATTCGTGAATGAGTAATAAAAAATGTATGTCCTCCAAATCGAGAATTTCCACAACCATTTTGCGTTTCAGGCATCGAGGAACGTTTTTGGTTCCGTTTCTGTCTGTCTGTCTGTCCGTATGTCTGTCTGTCTGTCCGTTTGTTTGTCTGTATGTCTGTCTGTCTGTGGTGATTCCTTGTACCGCCCATAACTACCCAAAATAATGGTCGAAATGGGCTGAAATTTGGATGGTAGGTGTGGGTTGGGTCACAGATGGTCCCATACCAAAATCATCGAAAAAGTACTTTAAATTTCGTCTGCGCATGCGCAAACGTGAAATACTTGAAACGCCCATAACAGCCCTAAATATCGTTGAAATGAGTTCAAACATGGAGGGTCGATCAGAAATAATACTTCGATAGGTCCACGTGTACTTGATTGGAATCGTAGTTTTACTTTCGTCTGCGCATGCTCAAACATGAAATGTTGACCATTTCCTTGTAACGCTTCTAACTACGCGAAAAATATTCTTAGAGAGCTGAAATTTTGAGGGTACACGCGGGTTTGATCGCAGATGGCCCCATTTCAAAATCATATAAATTGTCCAGTCTGCGCATGCGCAAACGTGAAATACTTGAAACGCCCGTAACTACCTTAAATATCGTTGAAATGTTCAGATTTGGAGGGTCGATCAGGAATAACACTTTGATAATTGCATATGACTTTCATTCGTGTGCGCATGCGCGAACATGAAATGTTGACTGTTTCTTTGTAACGCTTCTAACTACGCGAAAAATAGTCTTAGAGAGCTGAAATTTTGAGGGTACACGCGGGTTGGATCGCAGATGGTCCCGTATCAAAATGAACCTACCCAGCTACTCTATACGTTCATGCGACTCAAGTGAGGAAGCTATACTGCCTACTTGAATTGGCAGACGTTTTTTTTGGTTGCTTAGCAACGCGAGCTCGAGCCCCTCACCAAACCACTCAAAGTAATGAACAAGATTTCAAAGTAGTTAATGTGGAAAACAATTTTATAAATGTCAGTTTCACGTTGACGTGTACTAGAATATTCTCGCCACCAGATGTTATAGCCCTATATTCGGCGCATACGCTGCAACAGGTATATCCTCCCCAATTTCCAAATTTTGTAGATTTTACAAATAAGGATTCCAGCAACAAAGCTTCTCTGTCAGCCGAATTCCAAACGTATGGCTGACATGTCCAAACGTAAATCATATAGTTTCCTATCAAATGAATACATGCGCATCAATGAGTGGTGATGGGGCATAGTAGACTGTACGCGTCATGGAACTGTATAAAACGATTAATTGATTGCAAAATTATTCATTTCGAACAGGAAAACTGGTAGACATCACCTACCTAAATTTTTAATGACTCCACGAATCGAGCAGCTGAATAGGTGGAACAATAAATCCTGCGAGACCACCCTCACAGGTTTTTATTTTCTTTATCCATGCACTGTATGAACCGTTTTTTATACACAGTGGTACGAATATAATTTATTATGACTTACTGAAAATGTGACATATCACAAGCCTATCTCTGAGGTCTGGCATCAATAAAATTAACGAAATAAATAAGTAAATAAATTGCTCAAACAGACCGGGAGACAGATTCGGGGCAGGAGTAAAATGGAGAATGTGAGTTCCATATGTAGGAAAGGGGAACTGCGCTTCAAAGAAGCTGAAACTCATTTAGGCCGTAGATGGGTACCTCTGTTATTCGCTTCGTTCCCTTCCATCCCAGTGATCAGAACGAAGCCCCAGTCCAGTGATCCTCAAATTGGAACCATCGCTAGTAGTTAAATGGATGAGTCGCCAAATAGGAATTAGTTCACGACGTTATTCCGTCGTATTTGTGGAATAAAGACTGTCATTTGCTGAGGCAGCATTTGTGGTGATGAGTTTTATTTGTAAAGATTTGACAGATGCTAACGAAATATGTCCAAGGATCGTCGCGTCTACTTTATTTGAGGATAAAAAAGCTGCCATTCTATTGGTATTGACGTCGTACCTACTTTATTTGAGGATAAAAATGCTGTTATTCTGTATCACTAAAGTATAGAATCACTAAAGAATAGAAAAGATACAGTATTCCAATACCCCCCAACGCTGGATGCACTCAAACCATCTTAATCTTAATTTTCTGCGGTTCGTCCTGGTCCCCATGAATGTTATTGCGATCGTGCATAGATACTAGGAACCTTTAGTGCTAAGCATTGGCAAAAGGTTTTTCCATCCAAAGCAGTTCCTCAGTTATTTCTAGTTTTACAGTTGAGTAGAGTAACGTCTGATCCCGGTGAGCATTTATACGTGGATATTCACAGGATCCTCCACCACGCCAGAAAAAAATTCATAAATAAAATGCAGAAATAAAAAAAACGAAAAAATTAATACTGTGAAACAAGGGTCCAACTTTGCACCGTCGAAAAAACGACATGACAGTGAGCGTTGTGATTTCAAGAGCTTTGTGTTTGCAAAAGCGTGTGATTCAAACTGAGTCAACTTGACTAGGTAGTTAATAATAAATGAAGAGTTGGAAAAAACTGAGTCTTCTCAGAGTTCCTTTTTCTCGAATTCCTTTTTACACCGCCAAACGAAGGGCTGAAATCCTCCATTTCCTCTTCGAAATGAGAGGCTATGCCGTTGTCTGGGAGAAAATTTTAATTTATACTCGGCTACTGTTTTGCCTATAAATGAACCCCCTTTTGAAAATTTTTGTCGGAAGGAAACCATGTTAGTACAAAAAGAATCATGCTTCAGCCCCCACGAAGCATTCTGATCCTATGAATATCTTCATAAATGGGAGCAAAATTTCACAATTAACAACCTCTCACTAAAAACCGAGTTCATGGAATTGAGAATATCATTTTATTTCAATAAGGTCGCATTGCTCTTTTTTTCATTGTTTCGAGCATCGAAGAAATCCGGAAGAATCCGAATAAATAGCATGCGTAAAATGGATGTGTACAATATAAATAGATAAAATAGAATGCATCTCATTGTATATTGATAAGACACCTACCAACTTTAAAGTGACTACGCTATGTGGACTGACGAGGTACCTACGCATGCGTGCCACGTTTCAGGGTTAATTAATTGATTGTTGCTTACATGATTTAACCAGTGGCGAAGGGCGAAGTGTACAGGATTAGGGTACTTAAGGGAGATATTGTCCAAAATATTTCGCCTGGAAGTTTGAATTGAAATCAGGTCCAACACAATATGAGTGTACCACCACGTCTGTTACAAGAGTTCACTCCTCGGAAATCAACAAGGAACAACATTACGTGTAATGTAAATTGCACTTGGAATTTTCTCGTGAAATCAACAAAAATAAAACAAGAATAAAAAACTTGGGGGCAAAAAAGTGTTCAAATTTGGATTTTCAAGGCCCAAACCAGTGGAAAACTATTCAGTAATGTAGTACGCTGGAAGGCAGTTCAAGCAGATACGCTACTTGGGAAATTCGTTTATTGTGGCACGCTGTTTGGCTGTAAATGTTTTTTGTAGTCGACGGCTGAAACATGCAGTCATGGTCCATCATCGTGATAGATCTAAGTATCAAGGTTCGCACCGTGGATGCAGCAAAAAAGAACTAGCAGTAGAAGATGAACGAGTCATTTTCCAAATTAATATATTAATATTAGCAACGGTATATTTTTGTCGGATATTTCGTAGGTTTTCGGGAGTTGGCTTAGGGGGTGGGAAGGGATTCTTTTGTCAGCTCCCAGATAAACATTTAGTCTAGTGTAATCCGTGGATTGGCCTCGAATAAGGTTGCCAGTATTATAAGACCATCCCTAAACTAAACTCCACATACATTCAGAACAGGTTACAACCTGAATTTGATGACATTCACATTGGGAAAATCTGGATGGTTTTACCTACCTATATGGGATCACATGCCAACCAAACTTCCGCTCATTTCTACCCTTTTTTGGGGTAGTTATGGGCGTAAAGAGGATCTTAAGTTTGCGTATGTGTATACACAAGTTAGGTACGGTGAAAATTTGATGAAATATATGTGACCGACACAAGCCCTTGCAATTTCGGCTCATTTTGGGTAGTTATGGGCGTTTCAAGGATTTCCATATTTCAGAGGGAGTTTACTGTCCGATGTTGATGAAATTCATATTGAACCATTTTGACGCCAACTTGCATACACTTTCAAAAGTGAAATTTGAAATTAATTCAAAGATTTCGAGTTTGCACATGCGCAGACGAAGTTCACCGTCCGATGGTGAAGCGTCTCATACGGGAACTTCTAGGTGGAAACCCGCACACACCCCTCGAACATTCAGCTCGTTTCAACATTCTTTCAGGTAGTTATGGGCGTTTCAAAAATTTCAAGTTTGCGTATGAGGAGATGAAGTTTACTCTCCGATGTTGTAGCGACTCACGGAACGTGTCAACCCGCACTTACCTCCCGGATTCCAGCTCAGTTCAACCATTTTTCCGTGTAGTTATGGGCGTTCCAAGGATACCTTCGCTCATGCGCAGACGAAAATTACAGTTGGAATTCAATAAAATCGATACGGGGCCATTTGGACACCAAATCCGGACCATATGATCCGCATGTATACCATTAAAATTTTAATTCATTTCGATTTTACGGCGAAGTTTGGGCGTTCCAATGGTTCATAGGGGGAAAAGTTTTTGATCGATCAATATACCTGTTAATGTTTGTCTAAAAGAGACAAATCCAACACATAAGGCTTCAGTTTCTGAAGGGCTTCACCACTGGATTTAACCGTCTGGTAAATGCGATTACTGATGTAGAGGTTTCAGACAGGATGGGGGGGAGGGGGTTTGAATATGAAGCCTTTGGCTCAGTAGATCACCTGTTGCAAAATACTAAATGCTGAAAGCTTTGAGAGATCAGGCGTTGTGAGTAGGATGTTGAAACTGTATCCACCGCCTCTAGTTGAAGAAATCAGAATAGACTACGAGTGGGTAGTTGATGGTTTCCATCAACCTACAGTGTGCCATATAGAAACTAACCTAAGTAGGTCCGCGCAGCCAGAAGCGATCCGCATTAGTGCAGTGGAGGGTGCGTTGGTGACAAAGCTTTGTCGTGAGGGGCCGCTCGTTTCCCTGACGAAGACTGAGCTCTGATGTCGGATTCACAAGGCACTGGTGTTGTATTCACAGCATAGCAGGTATCGCTAGTGGTGTAAATAATGTACTGTCGAGTTTCTTTGTATACCTACTTAGTTGATTACATACAAATACCGACGTTTGAGTTGGTGATTTGGGAGACGGGTTGTCCGAGCGGCTGGAGCGTCCGATCTTCATTATCCCCATTTGGGATCAAAGTTCGCGGCGTATCTGGTCCTCGTCACGGGCGGGCATCAATACAAGCTTTGAAAAGCATGTATGTGCTTAATAGGATGGTGCTTACCCGACCAGCGATTAGCTCTTCACTTTTGATAAAATCATGGACGTGAAGCCTACAGGGTTCAGTAAAAATTGTCTTAGCCTTCGATATATAGGTACCTCCTACCCACTGAGATTACTCCAAGGGTATAAGGAGGAGAGAGTAATGGGTGCTATAAATTGTATTGTTCATATCCCAGACTGAAACATCATAAAACTGACAGATGCATGATATATTATTTCATTGTATTTTAAAACATAGAAAATATTATTAATTCGTGTTGTTCAAGTTCAACTTGACTATTACGTATGTATGTTTTAGAAATGATGCCAAGAATACAGGATTCAAGAATTATTGTATACAGACTTACTGTATTGTATTTTAGGTCACTGTCATAGTGGCCATACTGGTGAGTTACGTAACATTTTTAGAACGGCAGTGAACGAAGAACCCAAGTTTCACTGGGTTTTATAACAAAACAGGGTCCAATTACAATATGGCTACTCAAACAAAGAACATTGATGTTTCTATGACATACGAGTTTTTATCGACTATAGACTTTCATCATATGAATTTGGCACTAAAATGCTGAAATCTCGGTAAGCACCGTGGTTACGATTGATACCTTTAGAATCAACAGAGTTAAAATCGCTTCGTCTTGAATATCGACATTCCTTTCAATATATCTTCCGGGAGAATTTGTCGTGACTAGCAAATCGCGTACTGGATGCGAGCACTTTCGATGTAACGATATTATCTTCAGGCCGTCGACGGAATACTATTTCGAGTAATCTTGATATATGTATGTTAATAGTACTCCTACTACTAGAGAACTAAGCCTTCAGATTCGATTTTATGTGTTTGTATATCTACAATGGGATTGTACCAAATAGATAGATACCTATCCTACTATAATAATAGATACCTACCTACCAAAATTTATCTCCTATCCCCATTAGGAAGTTTTTTGACTTATAACATCCTGTGGAATGCACGGGTCATCGATCTAGTTTTATCAATATATTCGTTCGTAACGATCAACCTCAGCGACAAAGTAGCTTGCTTCAACATACCTCCATCTCATCGACATTCCTAGACCTCAGCATGTTTATACCGCTCTAAATCAACAAAGCCATCAGCCCCACGTTCTCTTACTGAGTATTCTTTCAATAGAGAGGTGAATCAGGAAATTATCTTGAGGAAGGGGGAAACGGGCCATTGCATTTTAAATTCCAACTGCTTTAGCAATCCTGAGGTAAAACCAGGCACCGATCCAGGCTTAGCATAATTAAACTAACAGTAGCCCTCCATTGCTATTGGCTCTCTCCGTTGAGCTTGGGATCGATCTGAATAAAGATTGTGGGCACAATTACACAGTTGGGTGTTCTCCAAATACTGGTTGATTGTGACAAACGTTAACTGGGCGGGAAAAAACTACTCAATTTTGTGAGAATATTTTGTTAGGAGCGTATACAACAAGGACAATTATACAACGAAACCTATTTGTGAGTACTAACCACTAGGGCATTATATATAGGGTAGGTACGGCGTAACGTGTAGATATCCGTATTCCAGTTATTCACAATAGCTGACAATACCTTATTTATTCACAATATTTGACCGAAATCAATTGGATCAAATATGATCCAGTATGATTCAATTGGGTCAAATATGATCCTATATTAAATCAACTGGATCAAAGATACTTGGAATCTATCCATCTGACTACTTTTAATTTTGTCCAAGCTCCTCCTCCCAACAGAGATATTGACATTCACCCAAATTCTAGGCAACTACCTTGACGAATAAACTGAGCCAATCGAGACAAGGAAGTTTGTTGCACAACTTGACAATGAAATGTTGCAGATTCGTGGTTTTGGCGTGGTGGCGACGATTTAATTTTTTAAATGGATTTTTGCTTCATCTTCATACTCCATACCGTACTATGCAACTATAGTATACAATATGCCACAATAGTAAGACAAAATATAGATGAAGTTGAAAACAAGTTCTTATAACCTCCTATGCTACTGACTATGTTGAGATTTGGTTTGCTTGTTCTAGGCTTAATAATTACCATTAGGTATAGAACTCAAGCGAAGCCTTTTACTAGACAGTCAGACCCCAACATTCGCGGACCTGACATCCGCGGTTTCAACATTCACGGATGATAGAATAGCTACCTGGTTTCAACATTCGCGGGGTCGGTCCGAGCGTTCAAGGCGGTTCAAGGCCGTTTTCAGTACATAAGAGGAATGTTTACATATTTTGTTGTTTACATAATCTTCTATACAGCCATTCAGGTTACATTTTCTATTCAGTAGAGTTATTATCGGCGTCAGTCTGAGGCTCAATACCAATTTATCGTTCGTGATGGCCTCTCATGTTGATCCAAGCCAGAAACGTTTACGTTTCAAGGTGCGTAGATTCCAAAAATGCAATGTCCGTCCGCCGTACGCCGTATCACGTGTACCGGCTTCATTTAAAATTGAGGTTGTATCAGATGTTCAGCTCCCAAAATTGATTTTTTATGAGTCAAAAACCTGCGAAATCGTCTGAAATCACCATCAATTTGTATAATAACACTAGAAAAAGTGTCAACACGTGGATCAAGACGATTAAATGGTACAATCAATGATCAAAGGTATTTGAAAAAAAGGAGCGTAGTACCTACCAAAATTTGTGGAAACCACCAGAAATAGCTATTTCAATTATTTTACTGAAAGAAACAATAAATAAACAGCCAGCATTTCTGTAGACCAATAAAATAATAGAATAATAAACCCATGTGACAAGGACTTTGCAGCGTTTTTAACACAAGTTAATGGATTCAACACTCACTTTCACGGTCCCGACCCCCCCCCCCCCCCCCCCCCCAGCGAATGTTGGGGGTCCGACTGTATACATTGTAAATATGTAGTTCTACGAAGTCATCCTTTCACGCTCAAAGAAATGCTCTGCAACACTGGAATATTCTAACTGATTGATCATGTGTTTCTATCACCTATTCCGCATCCATACTTACACGATTAATGTATACATTACCAACCACAATGATTCACAAGTAGGTACTTACCACGATACCCACCAACTGAAGGCAAACTGCAAACTCTTCTTTTTTTTAAAGATTGGTGGCCTTCTTACAGCTCACCGTCATCCACCCTTTTCCCATCGTGAAAATATGCGCTCGCTTAAGGTGGGCAATCTATCAAAGGCATCCTCGAAGTTTGCTCCCCACCATAACAGGGACAAATATCGTGTTTGGTGGAATGGATGGTGGAAGGGAAGGTGGCAATTTGTATGCTATTTTTCATCTACTTTCCTCACTTTTTTGAAAACCCGGGCTTAACTAGGATCATCTACACCTTCAAACATAATGGGTTCAGAAGGTTAGCAGCCTTACCTAACATTTCCGCTCGCGTTCTGTGTTTCTGGCATTGTAATAAGATTGCTATTTCTTCTTCTCATCTTTCTCCGTAATCCAGTGATGGGAATGGATACCTATACCTCTGGGTTCGGCAGGCAAAGAATCCTCAAGCCTATGAAGGGGGAATATCGCTCGCATCACATTACCACTTCGTGTCTGTCTGTATTGATTTGTTTGTCTATCTGCTTACTCCCGTGGTTCTCAATTTATCCTGCCCTCGAGGTTCGATAAACGTCACTCTTTGAACGCGTCCTGCGTAAAAGAAGTGCTCAAGTTTGAAATACAGGAGAAGGCACAAACTTGAAATACAGGCGGACCTTGATTTTGCGAATTGCGATTGAACGAATTTAGCGAACGAACCGAAATCCCCGTCCCGAGACTATCAAACGAATTTTGGATGTACATATTAAATCCTAAACGATCTCTTTTCAGGATATTGACTGCGATTTAGTAAATGATGAGACGCAGATAAGGCTACATTATACTCGTAAGTATAACAAACTGTTGAAAACTTAGAAGTTACCGGGGTCAGGATGGTTTGAATGCACTCTTGTGCTACTTACATAACAAGTAAAACACTCTAATGCTACTTAATACTCAACTTGTCAAATCTCTATTGCTACTTCATGTCAAATAAACTTAATACATATAATAAACTTACATGTCAAATAAAGTGACCCGTCCAAACAATGACCCATCGGCCGGTACCTACTTGAACGGAGAAGCTGTTGACTAGAAGCTAGGTAGTTATCTGTGTGTTATGACAACGATCAATCCACAAACCACAAACAGCAAACGGGACTAAACGCACGTAGGTACCACAAATACAAATCTGTCATCGGAACGGGACCGAACGCAAAACACACAGAACTTGACGCAAAAAATTGAAAGCTGACAAGTGACAACAGACACAACAGAGAAAGAGAGTGTGATTCACGAGACAACAAAAACAAATCGGAAGATGAAGAAGTATCTCGTATGGGGATGACAAATTGAATTGGAGGGATCGAATCGATTGTGAAAAGGGCAGCTCTCTATTTATGTATTTATTCGCATTTAGTACAAATTATATAATTCAATGGATTATAATACAATAAGAAAAATACTTAGGTATAGAAAACGTGACTGCTTGGTAATATAATAATCTTCGTTACCTACTACAAAACTTGTCATTTATAATAACAATGGATAAATGTCTGTCGTCTGATACCGGAGAACCCCAGGCGGCCGAGTTACGGTGGTGGTGGGGTGGTGGTGGGGGGGGGGGGGGGTAAAACCCTAATATTGTTCTGTCGTGTAAACTGTGTTCTTATGGACTCTTTTGGAAAGATCATTTTGTAATGCCAAGACCAATAAAGTAAACCTATAAATCACCTATAAATTAGGGAACATTGAAAAAGGTATACCTTTTTCAATGTAACCATGAAAAATGTATACCTTTTTCAATGTTCCCCAATTTATAGGTGATTTATAGGTTTACTTTATTGGTCTTGGCATTACAAAATGATCTTCCAAATGATTCCATTTGTTATATCAGCAGTAGCAGCATACAAAAGTGCAGGACACTTCGGAATCTGATCTTATATGAACACAGTTTACACGGCAGAACAATTAGGGTTTTACCCCTCCCCATCAACACCACCGTAACTCGGCCGCCTGGGGGTCTCCGGTATCAGACGACAGACCATTCCATTTTTATTATAAATGACAAGTTTTGTAGTAACCAAGATTATTATATTACCAAGCAGTCACGTTTTCGATACCTCAGTATTTTTCATATTGTATTATAATCCATTGAATTATATAATTTGTACTAAATGCGAATAAATACATAAATAGAGAACCATTAGATAGATACTATTTGAGCCAGTCGGCAGATAGTACCTACTATTATAGTATGTCACTGGTCCATTTTGAAATCTTAATAAACAAATTCCGTTGTTCCTGTCCTTAGTCCGGTCATGTGCAGGACTGTATAGGTACATAAACACGCAACAAGTAACCTTCGTGTGTGTACAGCATCATGCAACTCCTCAACTTCACGCGTCAAGACTGAGAGTGGGGACGATTTGATGGCTGATAAAGTGTTGATAAGACAGCAACATATTTCAAGAGATCAGAGGGCGTTTTTACTCGACACATTGAGATAGTGTAACGTATTCAGAGGGAGCACTTGGTAATGTAAATAAAGTAGGAACGTGATGTGGGGACAAAAATACACCTTCCAAGCACAACGACAGCGCGCCCAAGTTGGGCCTATCTACCAGCTTACAACCGCTTGCCCTCCTTCCATTTCCTCAAATGTGAATAATCTCAGTGTGGTTTATATTCCCACATCTTCCATGGCGGAGAAGGACAGCATCCTAGTTTGCCTAGCGGGCGGGTTGAGATATTGACATATATTTAAGGCGCCTCAGCGGGTTCCCACGTATTTGTCGTAAGCGCCACTTCCTTCCGCGGCAACCGTCCGTGATATCTTCGAGCTCGTTATGTTGTTAAGGAAGTCGAATGGCCGCCATTATAGAGGACTAGCGAGAAGAGTCGTGCAACCCGCAGTATTATATTAATTTGCGTTATATATATATACTATCAGTGAGTTGAACGTGATAGCTAAGAGTCATTCGAATTGGAGTCCTCATAACTCATAACCATAATTTTCGCAGGAAATTATTACAGTGGGTCTAAGTTTTCATCGAGTTTTCGAAGAAAAGACGCCATTACAATGCGTTCAAAATTTTCAGTAGCTACGTGAGTTTTTGGAAACTTTTTTATATTATTTTTATTTTATTTTTTTTTTACATTTCTGAGTATTCGCCTCTCCTCAACCTCCCTCCTCAGCGGGGGCATTAGGAGGCGTTACTGAAGAAAGCCCGCACGTAAGGGATCATGACGCCGTAAATGTTGACGAATTAGAAACCAATAAATGTGTATTGGCTCGAACGGTGGGAAGAGGGAGACCTGGCTGAGATGAAAGAAAAGGGTGCCCCCCCCCCCTCCCTTCCATTACGGCTCTTATACCATTCCCTTCGGCCACTTATGCCCCCTCCCGCCACCGCCACCACGACACACAAACCCCTATAACCACCGAATCCTTGGACAGCACCTTCCTAAGGAATTGATCGACTCGAATCGAAGCGCTGACGCGGGACTTGGCCCTTAGCGAAGGATTGATGGAGATGGAGGGGTGATGGAAATATTTTTCACCGGTTAAACAGGGTATTTCTACAAATCCCTCTGACTCCCCCCTAACAGGAGAGGCCCTTCCCCCTAGCTACTTCTTTTGGTTCAGTTATTAATTTTTAATTAGGAGCAGAAACAAATTACCTACCTACTTAAACAGGCACTTAATCCCTCCTCCCCAAGCTTGCATGTCATTCGGATATTTTTTCTTCCTTTTTCTCATAGATGAAAAAGAATAATTAACAGCGAAAAAAATGTGAAGGAACATTTTGGTAAGCGGAAGTGCATTTTCAAGTCCCCTCCCCCCTCGACCCGCCTACTTGTTGACTTCTTACTTTTCATGGCCTGAAGGCCGAATTACTTGATGATAATTTCGGACGCGAATACTTAATGAGCCACTTTGACCTTTTCCGTTTTCAGGTAAATTAAAAAGTTATCTACATGTTGAACTTGGGAGACAAATTAGGCCGTAACCAGAGGTTATGCTTTATTTCACTGTTGTAGCATCATTAATAAATTAGAGTATTTCCCAGAAAATAAAATAAGCAAATCGCCTGCCAAGTTGGATGAGCAGTATAGCTTCCTCACTTACTGTAACATGGACGTGTAGAATGGACGTATAGAAAACTAAAATAAACCAAAAAGATAGATTTTTGATTATCTACTGTAGAGCTACCATTGGTCAGATGCCAATGAAAGTCATAGGGGGCCGTCTAAGGGCCTACACGCACAATCCCTGGAAATTTCACTAAAATTAGTCTAGTAGTTCTGGGGTTTTGCCTGTGACAACATCCGTCCTAACCCCACCTACCCTCAAAACCTCATTGCTTCACAATGATTTGTAGGGTAGTTGTCAACTGTAGAATAATTTCACGTTGGCGCATGCGCAGATGAAAGTTACTGTAATTTGATACCGGACCATCTTCGGCCAAACCCGCCCACACCCTCCAAATTTCAACTCAATACGACTATTTTTTCAGGTAGTTATGGGCGTTACATGGAGTTGGCAAACATTTCGTGTTTGCGCATGCGCATCCGTATGTTACAGTCTGAATTTGATGAAATTGATGTGGAACCATCAGGGTACCTTCCTGCATGTACCTATCCTCCAACTTTCAATCCTTTTCTACGATTTCTGGGGTACCTAGTTATGATGCTTTACAAGGATTTCACTTTTGCACATGCGCCGACGAAAGTTACAGAACTTTTTTAATGAATATTATGTGGGAATATCTGTGGCCAAACCCACACATACCCTCCGAATTTTAAATCATTACGACCATACTTTTGCCCGGTGCAAGGAATTGACCACAGCCAGACAGACAGGCACGGAACCAAATATGTTCCTTGATGTCTGAAACGTAAAATGCGAGTGGAGATTTTCATTTTGGAGAACATAAATTTTTTCGACTCTTGCACGAATACAAAGCTTCCCTTCTTCGTTGCGAGAAGCAAAATTGTATAAGAATTTTTCGATTTATTCCGTTTCAGGACAATCCAAAAATAACCTTAGGTTTCAACTACTTCTAAGTTCCTCAACTCACAAGAAAGCACACTAATATCACGTTCCTCAAGAAAGAGCTACTATCAAAAATACAATATACCTTCTGAAATCGAATCCTCATCTCGAGCTATAGATCGCCATATCACGCACTTCTGTTCCCCAAGTTGAAACAATTGCTGGGATCTTCTGCCCCTTGCTCTTCCTAAGCGTATAGCAATTTATTCGGTGAACATCGTTTCTGAATAAACTCCTTATTCAAACTTTAGTACAAATCCCCCAGCATCCTCGTAAACCTCATCCCCAGACATTGTACCCAACTGTTATCCCAGAAAAACTCTCACTTTGGACACATGTTGTAATGTCCACGAGTATCTTCAGTAGTTGCATATTATCAATTTCTTATTCCCATAATTGTTCTGCATTCTGCTCCTAGCAGCTCTTTTCATCAATATGTTGAGTTGCGTATTTTACATCAAGGTGAGCCGATGGTTCAAATATACAGATCCAGTGGCATACCGTTTACACCCTGTTGACTGTAGTTGGCGGTACTACAGTACCAAGAACCACCCGTGAACTAGGCCTACATTTATAAGCTGACGAAGCATTTAATACCTTGTGATTGAGACCAGTAATGTGGCTTTGTTTGGCAGCGTCGTTCGTAAACCACACTGTGTGCACTGAACAGTACAAAAGCGAGTAATACTGACTGAGTGTACGTGTCGGTGCGGTAATATGATTAGAAAGCCCAGTACGTTTCGACATTGTCACGGTTTGGAAAAGTTGGAAATGGCCCCCAGAGGTGGAAGCCCCCAGAGTGGATGATGAGATGTCACGAACATTTCCACATGTTTACCTTTTCTCTGCAGAGCACAAATGCCCTCTCCCCCGGAAAGAGACAGTGATGAATACGATATATAGCAATCTCTTTACTAACGGACTCGTGTTTACGGATTCCGTTGAAAAATATTATGTAAGAATGAGTTTTTAATTTGTTTTCTTTTTCTCGGAGAAATAAGAACAAAATTTCGACTTGCGAAAATCATGTGCTGTTACTAAAAGATCTAAAAGTAACCATATTATATTTTTATTGAGCTTTAGCTAACCACCGTTCAACCACTACAGTGCTAATCGCTCATGCTATTTGAGTGGTGGTTTTGTGAAAATATGCATCTCCAAAATTGGAAATATTCAGGAATCGAAAAATAAATTTGATCCGTTTAAATTTTATTTTACACACCCGAAGAGCCAAGATTTTTTGATTTTTTTATTATTATTACCTATTTTTTTTTTCATTACCGTTGAGGCATAAGCTTTTGGTTTTAAATATATAAAATCTAAAGGATAAATTAGATTTTATATCTTTAAAACTGACCACTCTAATATTAGACCATTCCTTGTCTTCATTAGGCATTGCATAACTAAACAGGCGAATGGCGATAAACGCCAGTCAGATAATCATTTGCAGGACTTGGAATTAGAATTCAGGACCGGAGTTGAACAGTAGACGTTTACGAACTTTTCTCCCAAAAGAGGATATAAAGATGAAACACGGTCCAGCCCGCTCGGACACCCTGGCCCCTAATATTAGTCTGACTCCAGAGATTTAATTCTTCTCCAGAATCAAGGAATTATAAGCGTTCTTCAAAACCGTTTGATTTTAGCGAAGTTTCCGAGAAACTACGTTGTTGCAATGTGTTCAAAACTTTATGTTGGTACATGAATTATTGAAATTTTCTTCCATCCCTTTCCATCACGCACTATGGCCCCCACGATTTCCCATATATGTACCTCTCCTCCCCCCCCCCACTCTTCTTGGTGCTCCATCAAAAACATAATACCTACCTCGACAATTGCGATTTACTTCACTTTTGACTTCCACTAACCTCCATCCCCTCCTCCTCTCACTAGCACTACAGTCCCCAACGTATAGCCCCTCCGCCCACATGCTGAACCATAAATCTACAATGTAACTACATACAGCAAGTGAATGTGTTGAAACATACTGTTTTAGGTAAAACTTACCTACCACAAATGTAACGATATGCTCGTACCTACTCACCTGCTGCGTTATTGCCCCCTCCCCTTCCTTTATGGCCACCGTCCTTTCAAGCATAATTCAAGATGAATCCTATTCACTGCACCTTGGTTCTATGATTATTAATACGAATATCTACAAAGTAATCGTTAATTTCCAGAGATACGATTGTGGAATACAGTAAGCTATTAGCGAATTTTCAAAGAAAATGAAGCTATTGCAATGGCTTCGAAATTTAAATAATATAAATTTTTGGAAATTTTCTTCATAGAAATCCGTTTCAGACCATTCTAAAACGATTCCTGAAATTTAACACTTTTTATATGTATATATATATATATATTTATTTATATATGTGTCACTCCAGACGATAACTCTCGATAGAATTGAGATAAACAGCTCAAATTTGCACAAAAAATCTATCTTGGCAATCGAAAGGCTAAGTTCGAAGATGGGCGAAATTGGCCTACTCTAAGGAGGGTTTTGGCGCATTTAAAGTGCGCAAAAATTACCCAAAAATCCCCAAAATGTTATTTTCCAACAAGTGACCCCTCATTTTAAAGGTTTTTGCACGCTGAACACGATGGTGGAATCGGATTTTAGATATCTTGATCCGTTCTCAAATTAGAGCATTTAAAGTGCGCAAAAATTACCCAAAAATCCCCAAAATGTTATTTTCTAACAAGTGACCCCTCATTTTAAAGGTTTTTGCACGCTGAACACGATAGTGAAATCGGATTTTAGATATCTAAATCCGTTCTTAAATTAGAGCATTTAAAGTGCGCAAAAATTACCCAAAACTAGGATAATCTTTAAACTCTTACCCCCACCCCCTTAGAGTGGTCAGATTGAAAAATGTGAGAAGTATTAATTGAAGACGAGAGTTCGAAGCAAAAAAGGGGGAAGCAAACGATTAGTACAACTCCTTGAATTTACCCACAGCGATCAAATAAATAAGCACTTAGTACAATTACGTAATAAACAAACGGTAGAATCAGGATGGACAAAACGTACAAATTAAAATAAATACGAAGAGAATATACATAGAAAACCAAATTTTAGACCGAAGTTTTCCTTTATTCAAAACCATAGCCATTAATTCGAATATTTCTTTGAAAATTCGCTCATTAAGTCATGCTGCATGACTGATTGTTTTACATAGTATCTTGCATTCATGTAGATTAAATTGACGTCATAGCCCGTCAAGAAAATTACGCTGTTTTCAGCTAAGCTTTCTCTAAAATCAATTAGATGTCTCAAAAACGGGAATTAGGTTTTTGGGCTCAAGGAATGGTAAGCAGTCAGTAATCAGTAATCAGTTAAATTTCTGATGATTTGCATGTCCCTCATTATCATATGTATGTAAGAATAGGCATGTTATGTGGGATTTAATTTATTCCATACACCCCTCCATGCCACCGCAACTGCCACCGAGTAAAGATCCCGTGAAACCGGTAAGTCCTTCCAAATACCCACAATGCATCGAAATATTGTCCGTCTCGTTTTAGGCAAAAAAAGGAAACTTGGGGTCGGAAGGAGCCATGAAATGAAAGTCGTTTTATTTCCAGAAATAAGTCTGCAAGGAAATTGATAATTATAAATAAATTAAATGGAACTACCCGTTAAGGTAGTGCCATCCCAAGGCATCGAAACGGCGTGGATTAGGGGAAATCTTCACTGACCTTAGCAATTAACATGAAACAATCACAGCAGAAAAATAAATAAATATATCCTTTGTTGGTACACATGTACCTGTCTAGAAAAAACATTTCAACTGTCTTAAGTGTGTATACTGCGTAGGATTTTTCCGACGTCATTTCTACCTTTATTTATGATCCATTTGATAATTAGGATTTTCAAGGCTTGCTTTTTCATGTTATTAAAATGCTCGAGTTCTAATGGCAGTTCATTTACTTCTGAAGGCAGTTCATTTAAAATCCTTGTGACGTAATTTGCATGCCATAAGGTTGAAGATGGGTGTGGAAATACAATAATTTCTGAAGGCCCTTGATGAATAATTTGAGATGGTGGGGAGAGAGAAGATAATGAAATTTTTGTGATAGAAAAGAAGGCATGTTTTTATGCACGTCTGACTGTCATTACTTTGATTCGTCGTTAGCAGATTCGTTGTGATATCTTCTACTTTTATCTAATGCTGCTTTGACAATGGAATTCTGTACACTCATCAAAGGATGTAAAATAGTAATGTGGGCTGAGCCACACGCACACATCATTAGTAGGGAACACCTGATTATAATCAAGCATGGCTGTATGAAATCGAGCTGCTTGTTCTGTGATATTATTTCATTCGAAGAATTTTTGGATGTTGTTGATAGGTACTTTTGTAACATCAGCAAACTTTATGATTCATGAATACCAACAAATAATTATTTATAGAATTATCGAATCCGCCAGATACTCATGAAACTGCAATTCCCCGGCCGGCTCCAACTCGATTTAAGTCTTTCCTGGGGGTAGCTCGAGGATAGCTATTGACCACAGAAAAAACAGATCTACGCAGAAGTGGCATCTATACAGGTAAATAGTAAACTGTTGTGTAATAATTTGGAGCGTTTTTCCTCTAAAATTTCTTACTTAGCAACACTTACAGACAACGGTCAAATACGGTAGGTACATTACCCTCACGCATGTGAGCTAGGTAGGTACGGCGCAGTCTGAAAAATATTAATCTAATTCGAAAAAGGCTTCATAACCACTGCGTTACTTGACCTTATTGCTTCTCAATTAATCAGTCCTCTCCATGATTACATCACTGTGTTTTTCGATATTTAAAATAATCATTTCGAGACACAAGCTCAAACGTTCATTATTTATTCATTACGTAGAGTGGATGAATCCCATGAGTAAACGGTGGCAGCGTTTAATATTTTCGACCGCGTCCTAGCTGAAAAACGGCAGAGTTCAACGATTAAATAACCAACGGTTCAGGCAAGCGTGACCTTGAGTAAATCCTAAAATCACCCTGCAGACGAGAGTTGTGGCTTCGATCCTGGCAACAAACAATTAATTCTTGGATTGGGTTTAGGGGCTGGAACAACACCCAATTTTCCAAATGGGTGAAAAGAAATAAGAGTGCTGCGACGATTTCTATATTAGGCGGATGAGAATTACCTACCTACTTTATGAAGACTCGTGGCATTCTGATGATAGATGACTGCAGAAATGAAACTCTCAGTAACGAGTGTCAAGTAAATTCAGCAGGTAATGCGGGTCTAGGACAACAAAACGAGTCAAAAACTATTTATAATAAGATTCCCGCCAAACTCTGTATATAGCCCTTCGAGTATGGAAAATCAGATGGAGGGATGGTGTCTATCAGTTCAAGCGCCTAACGGTAAGTGCCGCCACTGTAGCCTTATGGTAATGAATGTTCAGCCCTTCATGTCAAACATTGCCCAAGGTTTGCGTTAGGTCGAGATAAATTATTCTACAATTAGCAGACACATTACTATATAGTGACAATGAAGCCAGTCAAATTGGGAGTTTTTGGTAGAGTCTAACGACTAGTATGTTGGTTTCCCTGTAGACATGAAATTACACTGTTTTGTGTCTATGGCTTCATATAGGTAGTCATTTTCCCTTGGCTATGGTTAGTCTCAATGCCCCAATGATTTCACCATGTTCTTCACATTGTCATCCGTACCGAGGATGAAGCGCCGACCCAACCTTTCAAAAATACTTTCATAATCTTTCAACAAGAATTTATCCCGTTTTGGTTTATTTTCTATGAATAATACACCTATGTATTTTCTCAGCAAAGAATTGTTATAACACCCCCTCAAAATGCTTTTATTTTACGTTTCAAGGTGTAGATTCCAAAAATGCAATGTCCGTACGCCGTCCACCGTATTATCCATATCTACTTTATTTTCGGTCTAAAAAATTCGTTCTTTTGCACACAGGCTCCATTTGGGCCCTAGCTGCGTCTCAAAACTTTTAAGCGCGATCGGAATATACCCAAGGGTGTTATGGGTGAAAAATTGGTGTAAAAATGGGGGTTTTTGGTGTTTTAGTAACATGAGCTTGAGAGGTATCGTTTCCCTCGTTTTTAGGGCGAGGAGGCCGAATATTAAGTCGATTTTGACCAACGAGCGAAGAATTGAGGTTCAAACGAAGGTTCAGCCTTAAATTTGCCTTCAATTTTGGTCTAAAATCGTCGTTCACATGTTATCTTATATATATCTATTTTTGATTCGATAGATTTCCCGGCAATTGGTTTACTTTTTGGTGCTGGTTAAACTTTGGTATGTCTTTTTGCTTATTTCGTATTTCCTGATGGTGACGTCACACCCGCAATACTCTGCGGGGTGGTATCTTTCGTAGTTTGCACATTTAGATTTTGGTTTACTGCATTCATGAGTGTGATGTTTTCTCGCACACGACGCATTTAGTACTGAATGGCAGTACTTACTGTTTGGTTTGTCCAAATTGTTTGACTATTTTACGCTAATCTACTAAATTAGAGCCCTTCATAGTTCGAATTGTGAAGTAAGAAGATCATTGTAAATTTTGGGAATGCTGGCTGCATCCTCGCCGTTTTTAAAAGTAAGAATGAACATGTTTAGTGTGTCTTGTCTCCCCATGATAATTTAGGGGTCACGCTTTGGACAGCGCCAAGAAAACCTCTCAGCCGCAAAAAGGATTGATATCCATTTTGCCCGCAAAAGTAGCATCCTTTGCTCCTCGCTCTTAGGTTATGCATAATTACATAGAAACCAATTAATTTCCTGAAATTCGTTTAAAATTTTGCGTTTGGGGAAAAGACATGAAAAACGCTGCGAAGTCCTTGCCACATGGGTTATTGGATGGATTATTCTATTGGACATACCTGCAGAAATGTTGGTTGTTCATTTATTGTTTCTATCTTGTGCAATAATTGAAATAGCTCCTGATGGTTTCCACCAATTTTGGCCCCCAAAAACACGATTTATGCTCCTTTTTTTCAAATTATCTTTGATCATTGATAGCCATTTATTGTCTTGATTCACCTGTTGACACTTTTTCTAGTGTTATTATACAAATTGATGGTGATTTCGGACAATTTTCCAGGTTTTTGACTCATAAAAAATGAATTTTGGGAGCTGAACCTTCGTTACAACTTCAATTATTCACTCTTTGATCAAAATCGACTGCATATTCGGTCTTCTCGCCCTAAAAAACATGGAAAAAGATACCTAAAAAGCTCGTTTTACTACAACACCAAAAAACCTTATTTTTATACCCATAACACCCCTGGGTATTTTCCGATCGGGCTTCAAAGTTTCGGGACACAACTAGGGCCCAAATGGAGCATGTTTGCGAAAAGGCAAGTAGATTGCATGATAAGACGGACAGCGTACTGCGGACGGCGTACGGCGGAAAGCGGACGGACATTGCATTTCTGGAATCGACGCACTTGAAACGTAAAAGAAAAAATTTTGAGGGGGTGTTATAAAAATTTCATGCTGTGCGAATACATACCTAGGTGTATTATTCACATAATGATAAACCAAAAGTTAGGTTTTCAACCATAATTTGCAGCAACATTTATGACTCGGCTTCTACTGAACCTATTAGGTTCAGATTTTGTTCACTTCTTCCCCAGTGAATAAGTATGCCAAAATCTTTAAAACCTCTTCGCCCAATGGGGGGGGGGGGGGGGGGGGGGAGACATGTTGGAGGAAGGGGGGGGGGGGGGATTGCGCAAGAAGCACTTCGTTGGAGCGTATCAAATGTGTGTGGAAAATTTCAGCTTGATCCGTTATGTCTGTGAGGCTGCATTCCTGTCGAACAAGAACAAGTAGAAAAACCTTGAAAAATAGCAATTTTCAAACTTCCACATCTCTGTCATCTGATGGTCGAGGTACTGAAATTTGGTACACGTGTGTGCTCGACACATTAACACCGGTGACCCCCAGGTAGCCTTGGGGGGAGGGGGAGGGGTTAGAAACCCTGATTGTTCTGTCGTATAAATAGTGTTCTTGGTCACTTCGGGTGTTTTTTGGTTTCTTGGGGGGCGGCTCCTGCTCCTAGATTGGCCTAGTCTTTATGAATTCAAAGCGTGAAAAGAATTAAAACATTGTTCGGTGACGATTTTAACAGCATCACGGTAGGCCTGATCAGTTTCTAAATTGATTTCATGTGCTCATATCCAAGTAGTTTTGTGGCCAACAAATTGTTACCTTTTTCAGTACTAGTGAATGATGATCCTGGAGTGATTATTTTCGTTTTTCTCCAAACATTTTTTGGTTTATTATTCTGTGAATTATACACCTGTGTATTCGCTCAGCAAAAAATTTTTATAACATCCCTCTCAAAATTTTTTCTTTTACGTTTCAAGGTGCGCAGATTCCAAAAACGCTGCAAAGTCTTTGTCACATGGGTTTATTATTCTACTGGACATACCTACAGAAATTTTGGCTGTTCATTTATTGTTTATTTCATGTGCAATAACTGAAATAGTAGTTTTTTATGGTTTCCACCAATTGTGGCCCCCAAAAACACGAATTATGCTCCTATTTTCGACAAATTAACTTTGATCAAGGATAGTGCCATTTAATTTTCTTGATTCGCCTGTTAATAGTAATTCTAGTGTTATTATACAAGTTTATAGCGATTTTAGACAGTTTCCCAGGTTTTTGACTCATAAAAAATGAATTTTGGGAACTGAACCTTCGTTACGACTTCAATTCTTCACTCGTTGGTCAAAATCAACTTCATATTCGGTCTTCTCGCCCTTCAAAACATGGAAAACGATACATTACAAGCTCATGTTCACTAAAACCCCCAAAAACCTCGAAAACCGTTATTTTTACACATATTTTTCACCCGTAACACATCTGGGTGTATTCCGATCGGGCTGCTGAGCTTCGGAGCACAACTGGGATCCAAATGTGTTCCCAAATGGGGACCCAAACTGTGTGCGGACGAACGACGATTTTAGACAAAATTTTAACATAAATTTATGCTGAAACATCGTTGGAACGTCAATTTTCCACTCTTTTGTCAAAATCAACTTCATATTCGGTCTCCTCGTCCTAAAAAATATGAAAAACGATGCCTCTCAAGCTCATGCTACTATAACACCAAAAAACCCATTTTTATCCCCATTTTTCATCCATAACACCCTTAAGTATATTCCGGTCGGGCTGCAAAGTTTCGGGACACACTAAGACCCAAATGGAGCCTTATGCGACAGAACAAATTTTTTAGACCGAAATTAAAGTAGATCTGGATAATACGGCGTACGGCGGACGGACATTGCATTTTTGGAATCTAAGCACACCTTGAAATGTAAAAGAAAATGTTGTGAGGCGGCGTTATAAAAACGTTTTGCTGAGCAAGTAGATAGGTTTATTATTCACTGAATAATAAATGTCCTGCGCCGTACGCCGTATCATGCATATCCACTTCATTTTCGGTCTAAAAATTTCGTTCTGTCGCACACAGGCTACATTTGGGTCCTAGTTGTGTCCCGAAACTTTGCAGCCTGATCGGAATATACCCAAGGGTGTTATGGGTCAAAAACGAGTGTAAAAATGGTTTTTTTTTTGTGTTTTAGTAACACGAGCTTGCGATGTATCGTTTTCCACGTTTTTTAGGACGAGGTGACCGAATATGAAGTCGATTTTGACCAAAGAGTGGAAAATTGAGAAATTTACGTTAAAATTTGGTCTAAAATATTCGTTCTTCCGCACACAGTCTGGGTCCCCATTTGGGAACACATTTGGGTCCTAGTTGTGCTCCGAAGCTCGACAGCCCGATCGGAATACACCCTGATGTGTTACGGGTGAAAAATGGGTGAAAAGCAGGGGTTTTCCAGGTTTTTTTTCGAGGTTTTAGTGAAAATGAACTTGTTAGGTATTATTTTTCATGATTTTTAGGGCGAGAAGACCGAATAAGAAGTTGATTTCGATCAAAGAGTGAAGAATTGAGGTTGTAACGACGGTTCAAATCCCAAAATTATTTTCTTTTTTTTCGTCAAAAACCTGGGAAATGGTCTTAAATTACCACAAACTTGTATAATAACACCAGAAGTTTAAGAACAGGTGAATCAAGACAATTAAAGGCACTATTAATGATCAAAGATAAATTGTCAAAAATAGGAGCCTAATTTGTGTTTTCGGGGGCCAAAATTGGTGGAAACCATCAATATTTCAATTATTGAAACAAAATGTGAACAGCCAGCATATCTGCAGTATGTTTAATATAATAATAATCCCATGTGACAAGGACTTCGCAGCGTTTTTTAATTCCCTACCACCACTTGATAATTATGACTTGTTAAATACCTGCATAAATAACTGTATATTTTAATGGGTTGCAGAGCGAGTAAGCGATCTATAAGTCACACAAGAATAAACTAATACCCATATTAGGAAATCCGAAATCAAACAGAACTTTTTATTTAGTAACAAACACAATAAGTAATTAATCATATCGTCCTAGACGTCCTCGCTTAGTAACAATGTAGTCACCGATCTATAACAATATGTATACTACACGAGTATGTACTACTACCTCAGTATGTAATACGTAACTATGTTCTATATGTATCTACAAGGTTACGCACCCATTTGTGATTTTCATATAATTAGGTAGCCATATACAATAACATCGGACGTGAAAAAACTTTATCGGTGATACCTACGTTTTTGGCGTAAAAATATTTCAAGTTATTGAAACCGTCACTTCTTGTATGGAGTCAGCTTTCTGTACTCGTATATTTTACATTTAGTCTCTTCACCTCAGCTCGCCATTAACGAGGGATTCATACCTAACCAGGAAGTTCTATGATCCTTATTCACGTCAGTATGATTACCACTCTCTATCAATGGTTAGCACTCTAATATGTGGGGGGTTGTGAGATAATTGAAAGCCCCAACGAATCTCCACGACGGTGTACTTCATTTCATTGATGACTCATCAACGGTAGATGGGACGTGTTGCCATCAGATTTGAGAAACTGTGATGGGTGGGGGGGGAGGGCTAATGCATAGAAAATGAGTGCCCCAATAGCTCTCCCTCAACCCTCACCGTGAGAGACTATTACTTAGTCGTATTAAGAGGGATGTAGCTATTAATGGCCGCCTTTGAACTGTGTGTTCTAAGGGAATGAATATGTATGCTCACATCGATCACTCATCGCGCTTTGTCGTTTTCGTCTAGCCGCAGGGCCGGTGCAGCGTGTGTACTCATTGCTCCAAATTTGGTAGGTTAGGTAGCTAGTAGTCAAACTGAGTAATTGATTGGTATTGATTTACTCATGGATAAGGATTCATACAGTAATTAACATGAAATATTGATGGCGTTGCTAGGTCGAAGCTTCTTCAACCTAGTTAGGAATTTTCCATATCGCTTCAGAATTTTTCTACAATCTTCAGAAATTATGCTGAATAAGGACCTGATTTTGCTAAGTAAAATCATGGACATTTCAATCGAATGTAATTTATACAGTATACAAATACATCATTCATTCATATATCCTTTAATTTCCTATCTGGGGAGCGGATTTCAAGTAGCTGAAGTTTTCAACAAGTACTCAAGGCTCTCCATTTTCCCACTAACCTTGATACGAACCAAAAGTTGTTTTGCGAACAAGAACGTAATGACCAACTTAGAATTACCAGCTTGACATGAATTATTCTGATACTCAAAGATCATCTTAAAAATACGAAAAATTAATATTTACAAAGGATAACAAAAGAAAAACGGTTCTTTTGAACTCTGGTTAGCTTCTCTACTAGATTTGTCAGGTAGGTATATTATGTATGTGGAATGTGGCACTTACGTTTGGGTGGATTGGGTAGTATTTTTTACTAACAAATGAATGTATTACATTTGTCCACAAATTCAAGTTTCTGTCGTCTTCAAGTTGATTTGTTTGAAGTGTACAGATGACCATCTGGGGCCCATCCCGCACTTAACCTCTAGTTTTCAGTTGATTCCGGCCATTATTTCGTAAAATTATGAGTACAGTCTGGAATATACGAAAAAAATTATGCCCATATATTCCGAGAAAATGAAAATTTATTCACACAAAAAATTGCAAACCTCGTTTCTAAATTCGACTGTTCACCATATCGATTAAAAAACGTGATGGGAATATAGAATCCATAAAAATACATATTTTAATGGAGTTTTAAATTTATTGAATTAAATAATTATTTAAATTTTATTGCATTAAATAATTATCAGTTTTTCCAAATTTGCTGCCGTCTTCTCTCCAATAAAACCATCTTTAATATATAAAATGAACGTTCTACTTTGCAAGAGACTATAGGTAAATATTTAAGTGCAGAAATTTCACTAGGAGAGGCAATGCAGCTTTTAAAGAGCTTAAGAAGAAGAAGAAGAAGAAGAATAAGAATAATTTACGCTACTCGTGGATTACGGCTGAGAGCCCTAACTCCCTACTATTTACCTCTCCCTCTGCCTAAATATTCTAACGGGAAATAATAATTGGGAAAGTAGGTAACCTATAGGTAGTAGGTAGGTATCCGTTTTAGCGAATTGTCAAAGAAAATTAAGCTATTGCAATAGGTCCAAAATGTTCAGAACATGAATTTTTGAAATTTGTTTATAGGCAAATCCGTTTCAGAGCATCCTGAATTCATCCCTAGATTTTAACAACAATTAATATGTGCATAGTATATACTCGTATATGTGTGTGTGTGTGTGTGTGTGTGTGTGTGTGTGTGTGTGTGTGTGTGTGTGTGTGTGTGTGTGTCATTCCAGGCGATATCTGACCTCGGGTACATGATAAAAATTCCACGTTTCGCCAAAATATTCGTATTCCCAAAGAGAAGTTGAATTCGAAGATGAGCAATTTTCAAAAATTCTAAGGTGATAACATTTGAGATTTAGGGGTCAAAAATCGGTAAAAACGGCTAAAATCGCGAAAAATTTATATAAAATCACTGAAAGCAGTATAGAAGGGTGAGTAAAGACAGAAAAATACCATTTCAGTTGTTTTTCATGCAGAATAAGGGACAAATTTGGACAGTTTACCTGACATTGAGTGGGATGGCGATTCACCGACAGAGGGACTATTTCGGTGATAGAAATATTGTTCTCAAAAAAGATTCGGTCAGATTAGACTTTATAGGGATCAAAAATCAGTAAAAACTGCTAATATCACGAAAGATGACATAATTTTACGAAAAGAGGTATGATTTCTCGCTATAATATAATATTTTTACAAGATAGTACGAATATTTCTTTGAAATTCGCTCTTATAGGCATGCTGCATGACTGGAACATTTTTAGTTCCTTTCTCGTGCGCCGAATTTTTTCAACAGCTCCCCCCCCCCCAAAATGAAAACATGCACGTATATTTATGCAACTTGTTTGCTGCATGTTTTTGTTTTTTCATGTCCTTTTTTTAATTATTCATCTATATTAGTATATTTCCTTCCTCTTAACTTATTTTTGAATGCCATAATGTAACTGGGCTTGCCCGTGAAATAAATAAATAACTTAAATGAAGTGCTTAGCTCAAATTAGTTGGGAAACGCTTCAGAACGCCTGAATACATGGATACAGCTAATATAAACTACATGCAAATACGAAAAATGCCAGGCTCCTGTTATGAGCCTTGCAAGGATTTTTGAACACACAGACAGAAAAATGTACGGACAGACACGAAACCAAATTTGTTCAGAAAGTGATCAAGGCTTCCGACACCATGGTAGACGGCGGAGCAATAAATCAGCTAGGGGTGGCACATAGGTTCCTGGTATCCACAAAATAACACGTGATCGAATCAAACATGATCAGAAATATACCTAAGTAATCTGCCTCTCATCTGGGTGGTTTGAACGCGATTACACGTTTGCGCATGCGCAGAAGAAAGTTACTGTCTATTTTCGATGAACTTCGTATGAGACCATCTGGAACCAAACCCGCCCCTTTCCTCCAAATTTAGGCTCTCTTTCGGGTAGTTATGGGCGTTGGAAGGAGTTGCGGACACAGACATAAATTAAGGACAGACAAACATTCGCAGAACAAATTTGTTTGGAAAGGTCTGAAAAGCACAACTCGAGAGGAAATTTTGATTTTGGAGGACAAACCTTTTTTTTAACCCGAAAGTGATCACAAAGCTTTTGCTACCATGTCAGACTCGGAAGCAATAATCCAGCAAGTTTCAATTTGAAAAATTTTCACCAAAGGTCAGAATTCAATAGAAGAAATATTTTTTCCTTCTCCTCACAATTGTGGCTTTCGATGTTTATATATACTCTATCGCACCCACGCAAAGCAAGCAGTTTCATGGAGTTTTGATGTTCCATTTACAACTGCATTGCAATCAGGTTGAGTAGAGAATCTACGTTGTAGTGCTGGGTGTGAAATGGTGCTAGTGATTTCAGACTAGAGCAAGTAGGTACTCTCACTGCCCCCACTATAGAGACGGGAAGCCCATCACAGGATTTTTACTGCCTCCCTGAGTAGCTCCATCTGCCGTTAGCGTGCTGTCAGAGCTTGGGCCTTTCCTCCACCTTCTCATGACCAAAAGCAGCATCTCAACTAGGTACCACTAAAACCTGACTCAGTGGATCTTGAACTTTTTAGCTCCCTTCAGCTACATCTTCCAGGTCTACCAAGGTAGCGGAAGCCTTTTGATCACTTGGAGATTAAGTAATATATTAAGTCCTCCAAAATTAAAATTTCCAGTAGTGTTTTCCGTTTCAAACCTTTCTGAACGAATTTTGTTCCGCTACCCTTTCGTCATTTTTCTGAGACGTGGAGGTTTTATGCCGGAAAATTACATCAGTTCTGTATGAATATCAATTTATTTGTTCACCCACAAAGCAGATTCAAACGCAACAAAACACAATTGATTATATTGTATTATATTATAAATACGTTTTATTATAACAATGTTGTTCAAGGTCTTGATCAAACGGTTATTGGTTTGCCATATTCACCAAATTTACGAGTATCTCCTCAGTTTTTTTGTTCCATAACTTTCATAAGTAGCAATATGAGGTGCTGAGGAATTCACCAACATCATTTAAATGCTGCATCTTACATTCCCTCCTTACGATTCGAGCCTCTAGGCGGTGCTTCGTTTTGCAGAACTCCTCTTGGAATTGTGCTGTTTAGAGAAAAGTTTTTGGATCAAAGGCGCTTTCTTCCATGAAAGTAAGGCAAGGTAACGTCACAGCCCCCTCAAGCAAAAAACGACGCGTTACAGCTCAGCTATCTTTAGCATTGAGTTAAAAATCAAGGAATTATTGTAAAATGTTCTCATTCGGATTCCCAGGTTTTAGGGGAATGACAATCAATGGAAGAAAATTAAATGTTAGTGAAATTTCAGATAGTCGCATGTTCCTCATTACGGCAGGGGTTTACTCGTGAGTAGGAGAGAACCGTATGAATCGAGGATGTACCGGGGATTTTCATCACTATGGCACCACGAACCGTTACAACCTCCTGATACAAAAACACCGGCTGTTGCTTGTGCAGAAGAGGGGGTCCGGACCACATGGGAACGAAGGTCTTCAACAATTTGCCACAAAAGGTGAAGACTCCCCCCCCCCCCCCCCCCCCCCCCCCAATTTTGCAAAATAGGTACCTAAAACATATTAATTTATGCTAATCAATCTGGCCCCATACAGTGTTGATGAAGCAACAAGTACTTGCTGGACTCCTTGAAATACCCATTTGTTTGGGGATTCCTACTTTTTAATTTAAGGTAAAGCATTGACGTTTGTTAAATACCGTATGGTAACAATAAAGCTCTATTTATTTATTTTTATTTATTTACCAGCGAATTATATGAATCAGGGAACGCAGATAATAATTTTAGAATGCGGTGACGGGATAATATAAAATAATGTTATCCAAATCACGAAGGACTCTCTTCGCTGGCTCCTGTAATTACCCTAGTTATCAGTTCACATTCGCTATGGAGAACCAGAGGAGTAACTGAATCACTGTAGTCTTTGACGCGAAAGTACGAGCATGAATACACGTTGGTAAACAAGCCAAGGTAAACAAACTAATGTTCTATTTGTTATCAATCATTTATCCATTCGTTTCATCAGTGTGGCGGGTGATAGCCTGGTTTCAAAAGGAAGAAGCAAGTGTGATTACCATTCTCCAAGAACAAGCACTGCGTATCAATCCTACAGCTCCAAAAACTAGGGGGTAAAATCGTGGTCCCGCAGCTGCGATTGGAAAATCTGCGCATCCACCTCCAGAACGGGCAGAAAAAAATACCTGACTTCCTCCGTGGTGTTGGTAGGCATAACCATCTAACGAGATATATAAGTTTTAAGTTTTCCTTCCTCCCTACCGATGGTAAAACTATTAACACGATCGTGAATATCATAATAATTTATTATTGATTCTTTTCGCCGTTAATAAATCAATGCAAACCGTTAAGTGCACTAAATAGCAATGCGGGTTGAGCATTCACCAAGTCAGAGTCGCGGCGCTCCGAAGCCCATCACCAGCTTCGCTCATAACGTGAATTAATTCGGACGAATCGTTTGAAAAATATTGGCGTTCGTAGGATTTCACGTATGCGAATGCGCTGTCGCTATCACTAATCCGAATAAGATGAAATTCATAGGGGTCCATCTAAGGCCTGGTTAAGTTCCTTCCACTGGTCGGTTAGGCAATGCTTTGTGGGTCTCGCTGCCTCTCGGGAGCCAAGCTCCCAATTTCGTGTCCGTGGGCTATAGAAGTATGTACTTACATATTATTATAATCGTAACTTCCAGCGTGTGCCCTCTTTATAGGCATGGACATAATTATATTATATGGTTTGCCCGGTAGTTGGGTAATATCATCATTATGTATATAATACCTACAATATGCTCATCATACTTCGTGTGAGTAATGGCCAGGACTTCATATTACATGGTATGGATGGTCTTGTCGGGTTTAAGCGCGGTCGGTCACTCGGTTAGGGTGACTGAATCGGGTCGAAATTAATTAAGAGTGAAGAGGGTTGTATATAATTAGGGTTTGATAGAGACAGGATTCTCTCTCCGTCCTTCTTTACACTCCTCAACCAAGTTGGTCAATGCGCGGAACCTCTTCATTCGGTCGTCAATGTACTTAGCAAACATAAACGCGGTAATAAAACCATTTGAATTACTAACTACGGGTAATGAACGAAATGGGCCACTTCCAGATACTCTGGTGGGGGGGGGGGGGGGGCAAACACGTGTCCTTAGACGGCTTCCATCTAATAATTCTAACATTTGCACAGAGTCGTAGAAATTTAATTTGTGCCCTCAGTTATACCAACCTAAGCCGCTGGGGATATCAAACCAACGACGATTTGGATTTCTAATGACATACCTATTTAGTAAGGCGAACCTGATACCCGATGGTCTGAAGGGTCTTCTATATCATTCTGATCCAAACGGATAGGGAATTGGATCAGATATATTGTACTGGCGGAAGTTGTTCGGTCAATCTCTTATAAGCGCAGAGTTCCGTTCTTCAACATTGAAATTCCCATTTACATTTACAGTTTTGAGTTTCGATTAATTTCTATCGCTCTATAGGTACTATACAGCATTACAAAGGATACTGAGCCAAACATGAACAGTTAGACTCAGGTATTATTGATGATTATTCGCCGCCTTAAGCTTCAAGCACCCACAGAAAACTGAATGCTGATCCTAATGCGAGGAAAAGACTTGTTTTAATACAAATTTCAAACCCCATCTTTCACTGCTTTCCGTTGAAAAAGGATGCAACACGACCGTAACAACTGTTCCACTAAACGACCTCTCGTACGACATCCTATAATATCTTTGGTGATTTAGTAGCAATTTCTGGTGATTTTCATCAACCACAGGCAATTTATATTCAAAACTCGGATTTAACCCAGCGTGAACCAATATATTTTTAGCGATTTTTTCAAAATTATTAATGGGTAGTTTTTTTTCTGAAGTCACCTTACTGCTTTCGGTGTTTATAATCAATGGGCAATTTTTCTTTTTTTGCCGAATTCTCTTCAATAACGGAAATTAACGCTTATTGACCACATAATGAAGTGTTTACGTCGGAAAGACTAGGCAGAAAACGAGTGTTAAACTTCAATTTCTGAGTTTCCGCTAGAAATGAAGTAACAGGTAAATCGCCGAGTAGTTCAACCCCAATCCCCGCTTAAAGCGCTAGTGCTTCACTTTAAACGATGTACAGAACCACAATGGATGAATGGATGGATGGAACAGCAAATTGATGAATAAATTTAAAACACTCGTCCTCAAAATTAGACCGAGGGGAACGTCACGACAAAGGTTCTTGAAAGCTGCAGCGAAGGTTTGCCATATACTCATGTTGGGTCGTTGGCAGCATTGGGAAACTGCGCCTCTGAGGCTTCGCTCCGCCTCCTTGGGCCAACAGCCTACTCAGATGTCAATAGACCTCATACGTCATTTTTGCCGCATTTTTACTTTTAAATAAGTACCCTGATTTAAAAAAAAAGTTCCATTCATGCAGCATGACTATAAGAGCAAATTTTCAAAGAAATATTCGTTCTATGGTGTAAAAAGATGATATGGAGAGAAACCATGCTACTTTTCGTAAAATCGCGATTTTAGCCATTTTTACCGATTTTTGACCCTTATCAAGTCAAATTTGACCAACCATTTTTTGAGAAAAATATTTTCGTCATCGAAATGTCCCTCCGTCGTGAATCACCATCTCACACGTCAGGTGAATTAATATTGATCTTGGCCCTTAATACCAATTTTGGCCCCTATAAATCCAAGTCTGACCCCTATTCTGTATGAAAAACAACCGAAATGGCATTTTCCCGTCTTTGCTCACCATTCCATACCACTTTCAGTGATTTTATTTCTATTGTCCGCAATTTTACATTTTTTACCAATTTTGACCCCTAAAAACCCAAATATGACACCCTCAGAATTTCTGAAAATTGCTAACCTTCGAACTCATCCTTTCGTTTGGCAATAAGAACATTTTGGCGAAATTTGGAATTTTTATCTTGTACCCAAGGACAAATATCGTCTGGAGTGGTATATGTATGTATATATAAATTTAAAAAAAATTAAAATTTTATTATTAAAATTAATAATAAAATTATAAAATTTGTATCATTAAAAATTATAAAATTATAATTAATTTAAATATTTAACTATTTTAAATTTTAAATTTTGTCAATTTCTTTAATTTTGTTGGTTTGCCTTTATTCTTTGCCTTTTATTCAACGTGTATTTTTATAACGTAATAGCGCATCAGCATAATTTTCTTTGAAAATTTGTTGACAGGTAACACTAATTTTTGAAAATGGGCTCGAACTTCCATTTTTCCAAGAGTTCTGAATAGGTATGTTTTCTTCAAATAAAGAAGAAAAAAAAAAATTGACGATAATTCCTCTTTCACAGTGATCATAACCATTTTAACGATTTCCCGCGATTTTTGACCCCTGAAAGTTTGGATTACTCACTTCTGACTACTGGCATAGTCTTTGTCGTCTCGATTTCATCGTCCCATACCATTTGCTATGATTTTAGCAATTTTAACCGATTTGTAACCTGAACTCTGACGCACTGTTTATCTTTGAAAATTCCGCATTATCGAATTCATCCTTTTCTGCCATTAGAAGCATTTTGGTCAAATTTAGAAATTACTTTCCTATAGCAAGAACCTGTTGTCGGAATGTATATCTGTAATAGTATATGGATTTAGAATGCTCTGAAATGGAAAATAATCGAGCCATTACTCAAAAATTCATGTACGACCCATCAACGAAAATTCTCAAGAATAGTTGAAGATCCCGAACACTCGAAGCCTCCAACCCCAAAATCTCAGCCCCAACGGCACGTGTATTTTCAAGGTTTGTGAAACTTTGGGTTGGAATATGATATTCTTCATCTCTCCAATATCGAATTCTTTCTCAGTACAAATATACCTGTAATTTGATACCACTCACTAACGATTTTTTTTTTAATTTTTGAAGTTTTTTCATGATGGCGGCCAAAAACACATTTTGAGGAAGATTACGATGTATATTTTTCGTATGTTGATTGGGAACGTGTTACCTACCATTTACATCAACAAGAAACAGTTCTATGGCAATTAGTTCCACCTCAACTTGTTATTTCATTTCTGCTGCACTATATCAATATTTTCGGAGAAAAAAATTTTTGTCTTTTGAAATCAAAATGTCCGTTTGCGTTTCGCGTTTTAGACCGTTCTGATTCAATTTAGTTCCTTGCCCGTCTGTCTGTCTTTTGTCTGTCCTTCAACTGTATGTCCAAATGCGAGTCCGCACTACCTTGAGACGCGCATAGCTATAAGAAAGAATGGTTGTAATAAGCTGAAATTCGAAATGTATGTCAGGGTTTGTCTCTAAATGGTACGTAGCACATGATTTTCGACAGTAGCCGGGTAGCAACTTTCGTCAGCGCATGCGAAAACATGAAATCCTTGTAAGGCCTCAACCGACCAAATGATTTTTGTATTTATGATCATCTTATGGAGACGACGGAGCTTTGTGCAGCACCTTAGCAGATGTTTTTCATCATCTAACACTTGCAAACGCATGATCCCTTCGTTATCAATTTATATTCTGAAAATAAAATCCAGAACTTAGACCCCCCCCCCCTTCCATATTGCCTTTCAAAAATGTTAGAGTAGCCATCGGACTGTTTGCCCATTTTTCCTCACTTTTATCATTTCGGTAAGTACGTATTATCTACCTATAAGCACCCACCCATTTCATTCCTAAAACACATTGCTTCATGTCACCTATATTT
The DNA here is from genome assembly GCA_954871275.1 of Leptopterna dolabrata. Taxonomy (NCBI): domain Eukaryota; kingdom Metazoa; phylum Arthropoda; class Insecta; order Hemiptera; family Miridae; genus Leptopterna; species Leptopterna dolabrata. Next base: position 83,914,924 of record OX940974.1, read on the forward strand.
TCACAGTTCAAATGTTAACCCCTGAGTTCATACGACCACTACATTACAGAACAACAAAGTTCTGTTGTCTCTGTACTGAGCACTAATATTCAGGATGAGGCGCTTCCATGGAAGACTACACAATTCGTTCCAAGTCAAGAATTCGGGACTCGATTTCCCGTACCTGGGTGGGCATTACGGTCTTCATATAATTTCTCATCGATGAAAATAATAATTATTGGTTGGTTGTTTTACCTAGTCGTGCCCATTTTCTGTTTTTAGTACGGTTTATTATAGCTCCCCATTCCTAAAAATCAAAAACAATAGAACACCTTCTAGAAGCCTAGCCTTGACGTTATCCTTGTTTGCATTTATATTTATTTAATACTTTCTACCCTGGAGTATATTTCATCCTCACTATACAGTAACAATAATTTATTGATGGGAAGGGAAAGCTACCACGACAAGCCAAGTAAAAGTTTAAAAAAAAGTCGTTTTTAGAGATTGAATCGAAGAAGTTATGCCAGCGTGAAATTAAGTCAGTTCTGGGGTCCTCTTTCTCATTCAAAATTAAAGGTTATTATTCCACATAATTTAGTAATACTCTCAGACAAGGAAACTGCCCGACTTCCAAACCCTAGCCGTCTCAAACTTTAATTATGGGAATTCGACTTCTTCAATGGCGGGTAATTGGGTAGGAGAATTTAAAGTGTGTTTTGGAGGAATTAAATTACCAGTATTCAAAAGATCTTAACCATAGAATGAAACAGTAAAGAAAGAGAGGGAGGGGAAGTATACTTTTTTTCTTCTAACAGCTGGTGCTGTAGTAGATATTTGGAAAGCAGATATTTCATAGGATACTTGGAATAATGAATGAGTGGTCTCTACAGCATGGTACCTTCCTTGATGACATACTCCGTGTAGGACCCATAATTTACCCATGATTCATGGGTAAAGGTGAGGTTACGTAAATTTTAGAATGCATAGCTTACAAGGAACAGAGGTACCAAATACCTAGGTGAATGTAACCAGGGTACATACTCGGTGTACGTAGCTCATATCAACATGGTGCCTAACTATGACTGCATTACTAACTGGTTACAGAACATGAAGGAAGGTGGATTTGCTTGCCAGGGTAAGAATAAATACATGGTTTACCTAATACTCGAATCAAATAAAACCAACATGTCGCTATGCGGAGTTACAGCATCAACACTTTGCTTATTCAGTATTTTATCCACTACCAATGTAGTGGATCACTATGGTCACTTCTGGAAGGAGGCAGGTAACCAGCGTCCTCCAATACTAGGTAGGTACTCATTTTCACTTCCGTCTGGTTGAATTGATCCTATTTCGGTGACATTGAAGCTACTTCAGTTATGAAGATGTTTGATCTACGATTAATTATCAGCTACTTATCAACGACGATCCATTCTAGTCCAGATCGATGTCCATCTAGTCCATGGAATTTTGGTTCGTATATGGAGAGGATGATCGTGAATCGAACAATTGACATTACTCCATGAGTCAGCGCGAGAAAATCCCAATTCACTGAATCCATTTTTTTTTTTTTTTTTAATCGCGTTCTTCGCTCATTTTGCGGTCGTTCTTAAGCACTCAAAAACTTTATTGACGGGTCATTTTTCCATTAAATTTCACGTAGCATCCGAACCTGCAATAAAAATGGAGGGTTCTTGTTTGGAAAAAAGGTTGGTGTCAACATTTCAAATTTTTCAGCATTTTCATTAGATTTTGATTTTGAATTTGTGAGCTACGTAAAACATCATGAGGATTTAACGTTTAACAAAATTTTCAAACGCGCTTCCTTATGGAAAGGGGGGGGGGGGGGGGGTCTTGTGGGGAAACCCTGTACAATATAGTAGGAACTATACCCTCTTAACGTTCAATTCGGGATACTCACCCGGAAATACTGTTAGTCATGTATAATGTGCATGCTTCGTAGAGGGAATCTTTCCTGAGCGATGGAAGGTTGCGTACCTTATCGGGAAATGGAAAAGAGATCCCAACACGGCATCAGCTCACAGACCCCTGTGTATGCTTGACACTACAGGGAAACTGTATGAGAAGTTGCTGAGGCAACGAACACTGAGTGCTGTTTCGGAGGCCGGTGACCTATCCTCACGGCAGTATGGTTTTACAGCCGGGAGGTATACGGTCGACGCCATCAGTGAAGTAGTTGCTGCTGCGCAAGCCACACAGACGGGTAACCATCGGAGCAGGGACATCTGTATGGCTGTTACCCTGGATGTTCGGGACGCCTTCAATTCGGTAAGATGGAGGGACATACTAGAAGCGCTGAGGGGCTTCAACGGGCCAGCGTACCTCTATCGGGTCCTTCAGGATTATCTGAAGGATCGATGGTTGGAATACGACACTCAAGATGGAATAAAGAGGAAGAGAGTCACATCAGGGGCGGCCCAGGGTCAGTTCTTGGCGCGAACCTCTGGAACTTCAACTATGACGGAATACTCAGACTTGAAATGCCAGATGGTGTTTTTCTGGTGGGGGATGCTGACGACTTTGTGGCGGTAATAAGGGCAAGGACTATGCAACATCTACAGTTCAAGCTCAACCAGACGATGGGGCGAGTAATGGAGTGGATGCAGTCTAAATCCCTCTCTCTCGCAATACAAAAGACGGAGATCGTTCTTCTAACACGGAGGCGAATTGACCGACACATTCCACTGCTCGTGGGCGATCAAACCATCGAAACATCGGACGCGATTAGGTACTTAGGAGTGATGCTTGATGGAAAGCTTAGCTTTTTTACCCACATATGGCAAGGCTGCGGATAAAGTGGCAGTCGTTGTGGGAAGGTTAGCACGGCTTATGGCTAACATAGGTGGTCCTTCCCCCTCAAAACGCAGGGCTGCTAATGCGAACGGCAGACGCAATCATGCTGTACGGTGCGGAAGTGTGGTCGGAGGCACTGAGGTTCCAGATGTATAGGCGAAGGATGGGGTCTGTACAGAGGAGAGGAGCGCTGCGCATATGTAGTGCATATAGGACGGTTTCAGCTGCTGCGGAGCAAGTCATAGCCGGAGTGATTCCGATAGATCTCCTGGCAGAGGAACGACGGCGAATTTACCAGCGTAAGGAGGAGAATGCACCGGAAACGGTGAAAAACGAGAAACGACGGGAGACCATGCAGAAATGGCAGAACAGATGGAGGACGATGGACTGTTCAGCTCATCTACAGGGTGCAGGATTGGTTCGATAGGAAGCACGGGGAGACTAGTTATTATCTCACCCAATTCCTCACGGGCCATGGATACTTCCGTGCATATATAAAGAGGATGGGAAAGACCACAGGGGTGGAGTGTCTATATTGCCACATTGAAGACGATGATGCCCACCATACCTTCTTCGTGTGCCTGCGCTGGCAGGGGATGCGAGGCAGCCTGATCGAGGAGATCGGAGGCTTGGAGCCGGAAACTATACTGGAGAAGATGCTGTCGTCAAATGACAATTGGGACGCTGTGTACTCCTATGTCAGGGCGGTACTCACGACGAAGGAGAGGGATAGGGGATGGGAGGGAATTGGAATTCATCCATCCCTCTCATCACCCCGTCTCTCATCGGACGAATAGATACAGTGTAGTAATGGCGATTTGTGCAGACAGGGAAAGGGAAAGGACTCACAGTGCGCGAGTGCAGTGCAGAAATGACGTTTATACAGACAGAGAATGGACCCAAGAGGAATGTTTAAGGACAAGAGGGCATTTAAGCCTCGCAAAGGGCTGTCCTGAAGTAATACGTCAAAGTAGTTCCGGGGCAGTTTCTGGACGTTATTATAAGAGTTTTTAGGTTTTTAGTCGGTAGGAGTCCGACACTGTTCTGAGTTACTCATTGAGTACTCAGTTCGTCCAATGCAGAACGTTCCTTTGCCTCTTTAAAATAAAATAAAATAAATAAAATAAAAAGTTCAATTCCAATATCCAATATGAACGGATATATGCATTTTCCGGGCCGGCAGTCCATCGAGTAGACCCTCGAGACTTCAAGTTAGTTAGATATTGGATTATGTCACCATCACGGGCACCGGGGCGCCGCACCACTTCCCTTTCACCACCATGACACAAAAAACTATTTTATGGCTTTCCCTAGTAGGACTCTACGAAGAAATGAATAATTCAACATACCTACTGATAACTTATTTACATAGACAAACGTGCGAAACTCATAACCCTTCCTCTAGAGTCGGGTAGAAAGGGCTTTTATAGGCTCAGCGAGAATCGAAGTCATGGCGTAATTATTGTATAAAGACCCTTTAATTTACGAATCAAAGAACGAATTCTTTGTGGTGCCGTGACATTTGTGTTCACTCGGAATAAATAAGTCCCCGTGTTTATCGATTCATCTGCAGAGAATGGTCTGTTCTATGAGGAGAGCAATACCCTTTGTGGTAGTTTGAGGTAAGAGGCGAGGCGAGGTGAGGCGAGGAGAGGTGAGTGAATTTGATGGAGAGAAGGTTGCTGGATCTAGCGTCTAAAAGTTTAACACCTGTGGCAAAGCCAGGAAGGTTACCACCACTTAAGACGCTAGAGGGATTTTGCCCAGTGGTTCCACCAATGCTGGTTCCACCAATCTGGGATCTTTTGTGAGAAGAGGTAAGGAGGCATGAGAGGAGAGAGAGAGATAAGTCGGCGACTTAAGGAGAGCCTAGAATGAGGTGACAGGCGCAGCTGGCGAGTTTATATAGTGCCCACTCCACTCTCCTCTAGCCCAGGAGAACTAGTGGGGAGTGACTGAGTCTATGTGCCTTTGGTCACGTACGCCACCTCACCCGTTGCGTTTATTAACTTGAACAATCTTAAGGTATACAACGTATGATGTTCTGGGAGGATCACGACACCCTTTATCATAAGTATCCCCTTCTGCCTCATTACAACGGCTTGACAAAAAAAACGTGACCACTAAACAGAAGAGGAAACATTCACTTTGAGAAAAAATGTGATGTTGATCCCAGTGGCTAACGCCACTGAAGGCGAGCTCTCATGTCAAGGTTTTTTTTTTGTCAAACTTACAAATAATTGGTATAGCTAAGAACCTGTTCTGTTCCTCAAGCCTACCACGGCCATCATGGATTCATTTTACGATCGCTGCATTAATTATCGAATCACCCTAATTTCAACAACCAAGCCTTTCATTGGTGATTAAGTCATTCGCGACCATATGAGGATCAATATCAAAGCCAGATCTTATCAAATTCCAAGGCCAATTCACTTTTGTTGTCTACAAAATCGAATGATCTCTCAGAACCTTCTATTTTTTCAAGGCGAAATAATTATCTCCTCGTACCTAAAAGATAGATCGACGTTTTGCCGGAATCTAATAATTTTCTGTACTAAAATGATGTAGAATTTCCCTTTGCGAGTTCCTGCAATATTTTTATTTTAAGCTTACCTGTATTTTAACTACTTCCTAAGAAGTCCCGATAAAAGTGCTGGTTTCACTATCGGAAGGTGATGACAACCTCGGCACCAGGTTTTCTGTTCATTCACCCGCAAATGAAGCATTTTTGGTATTGCTGTAGACAAAGTTGGGCTCCAAAAACTATCCATTGTTGTTAGTTATAGTTATTATAATGGAAATGATAGCAAAATATACCTACACGATATTTGACTCATCAATCGTACGTGTCGGATAATTGTACTGAAATTGTCAAACTGCGGTTGAAAACCCATGGATAACCGAGGATTATGTTAATAAGTACTCCCTGATTGAAAAAATATTTCCAGTCATGTATGAGCACTTATTAGCAAATTTTCAAATATTGCGACTTCTGGTTATATTTTGCGTTTTCCATCGAGGTTTAGCGATTTTTCACCCAAAAACTCCGAAGTGGGAATGTTATGGCAAAATTGTTTCACCGTGGTAATGCACTTAAGGTGAATTTAAATCAATTGTTGCCAATTTTTATACATAAATTTTTAGCCATTCTCATAAAACCTACTTTTGACCTTGATCTTTTGACTTGACCTACTTTTTGTTTTCAAAAATCTTCAAACTCATCCTTTTGATTGCTATTGCAAATGCTTTGGCGAAATTTCGAACTTCTCATCTCCTAGCCAATGTCAGATATCGTCTGAAATGACCCATAAAGATAAATACTAAAATACAAAATATGTAGCTAATATATAACTACTAAAATATATATCTAGATATACGTAAAGATAATATATATTATGTGTGTAAAAATTTAATACACACACATATTTATGTAACTACTAAAAATGTTGTACCCATTGCGGGAGCGTGCTTTCATCGATAATTTGCTAACACTATAATGCAGGATTGTTTTGTGTATGGGGATAATTTAATAGGTGCTGGACTGTCGGAAAGTCATCTACGGATAAACGTGAATAATATGGGATCATAAAAGTAACCAGTTAGAGGAAACTTCTCAGAATGACGATTATTAGCTTACTATACATTTTCTCTAGTATCCGTTTCCACTTAGTTTTCTCGGATTCGTTCGAAATATCATGCCTATTGAGTTGAATGAGACATCAAAACCGGAGTTCAATATAAGTGCCGCTTGAAGACTGGTCTCATTCATATTTTTGGTTTACTATTCTGTGCATAATATTCGTTTATTTTTCTGTGAATAATATTGGTTTATTATTCTGTGAATAATACTGGTTTATTATTCCGTGGTTCGCTCAGCAACAAGATTTTACAACACCGCCTCACAATTTTTTCTTTTACGTTTCAAGGTGCTAAAAAATTCATTCATTCCTTCATTTTTTTCGGTCTAAAAAATTCATTCTTCGCACAAAGCTCCACTTGGGTCCTAGTTGTGTCCCGAAAATTTGCAGCCTGATCGGGATATACCCAAGGGTGTTATGGGTGAAAAATGGGTGTAAAAATAGGGTTTTTTGGTGTTCTAGTAATATGAGCTTGTGAGGTAGCGGTTTCCATGTTTTTAGGACGAGGAGACCGAATATGAAGTCGACTTGATCATAGAGTGGAAAATTGAGGTTCTAACGAAGTGTCAGCCTTAAATTTACGTTAAATTTGGGTCTAAAATCGTCGTTCTTCAGCACACAGTTTTGGTCCCCGTTTGGGAACAAATTTGTGTCCTAGTTGTGCTCCGAAGCTGGGCATCCCGATCGGAATACACCCAGGGGTGTTATGAGGGAAAAACGAGTGTAAAAATAGGGGTTTTCGAGGGTTTTTAAAGGGTTTTAGTGAACACTGGAACAGTGGGAACAGTGGAAACATAGTTTTCCATGTTTTTTAGGGCGAGATGACCGAATATGAAGATGGTTTTGGCCGAAGAGTGAAGATTTGAGGTGGTAACGAAGGTTCAGCTCCCAAAATTAATTTTTTATGAGTCAAAAGCTGGGAAACTAAATTTGTTACCCTAAATTTGTATAATAACACTAGAAGTAGAATCAACACGTGAATCAAGACAATTAAATGACACTATCAATGATCAAAGATAATTTTTAAAATTTAAAAAATGGAACCTAATTTGTGTTTTTTGGGGCCAAAATTATTCGAATCCATCAAATTAAATTATTTCAATTATTGCTCATGAAAGAAATAATAAATGAACAGCCAGAATTTCTTTAGGTAAGTCCAATAGAACTTTGCGTCGTTCTTTTGTTAGTGCAGCAAGTAAGTAATTTAGAAGCCGCCCTAACCACGCTTTGCTTATGACAGCACACACTATGGAAGTTGAACATCATCGTTTCAGCAAATCCTTGAATAAAATAAGCTAATGCATTTATTCCAACAACGTGCGCTATTTGGTCAGTACATATGTCTTAAGTGTATAATTTATGATAGTAGGTGCGTGACTTGATTCCATCTTTTTCGACATTGAGCAAGGAACAAGGAAACCATGCTCTGCACACCAACTACGCTCTGCACCAAGTTTTTCGTCACCAGTACTGGATCCCCCTCTCCGCATCCACACTTTCAAATGTAGGGAACCTTTGCGTTCATGCAAGACTCGGAATAAATGATGCTCTCCAAAATCACAGTTCACGCATTTTGAGTAACAGACATCGGGGAACATGTCAGTATGCACTGACTGAACGCAATTCCTAGTAACTACCGTATAGGTATCTTATCAAAAGAACAATCTGTAAGATGTAAACGACGTTATTATAATATTTAAACAAATATTGATAAACACAGATACCTTCTATAAGAGAGAGTTGATTAGGTAGATACTTTGCGTACATAAAGAGGCGGTTATCAGTTGACCAACCTTATAGCAAAGTGAAGTATATTAACTGGTAATAAATTTACCAATTTAATGCAGAAGATAATTAAATACCTAACCTTCTTAATGATGTCAGCGCTCATGCGGCCGAGTATTAAACTATCGATAGGCACTTACACAGTCCTAACGAGCTAAAATTTGGAGGGAAGATCCACATATAGTCTCAAATGTATTTTGTCAAATGATTTCTCGAACACATATAACTTCAGCGCACAAGGTTTTCAGGTAATTATCCACAAATTTCTCCACGTGTGTTTTTCCGCACACTTTCTACCGAGGTAACAGACCTACGACTCAGATGTCAGAATAGCGAGTTACTTATGCAGATGGGATAGGAGCGAATCAGCGATCACGCGAGCCAGTGTGAAAATATACCAGAAGTTGTGGTTGAAGTTGAATAAATTTAATCATAACATCGTTTTTGGAGTTTTGTGAACCTTTTGGGCTAAGTTGTTATGAAATTTCGTATTGAACCCGAATCTTTGAAATTAAGAAATTTTTGTGGCTGTGTGTCGCAAGCATGATTATCAACATCTTTGTCGAAAATCTTTGGACACGTAGGTACCTAATCTTTTGATTTTCCTTCGAAATTTATTGCGATTATAGCACTGCTAATATTTTATGGTGATGAAAGTTGTGGACCACCCAATAAGAATTTTTATTCAATGTATGATCACATGTGTCCCTCCAGACGACGACTGACCTTATCAAATATGCTGAGCTTCGCAAAATGTCAACATATTACGAAAGAAAAGACATTTTCATACCATAAAATATGAGTCGAATTTGAGTTTAAAAAAAAAAATCATACATGGATTTTTTTATTCGTAAAGAATTCCGTAACACTAACAGACATAGAAAAGGGTGTAATTAAGTTTGATTAAAACTTCCAAGTGTGTGTAACGGAGAAATACCATACACCAACCAGAATCGGAAGATTATATGATCTTGCCTATATGTTGTTCATTATTAACGTTGTTCAGTGTAATAGAGATGTGAATCCTGTTTGTAAAATGACTTTCATATCTAAGAGATACAGAAAGTGCCCACAGATCAGCGATAAAGTTATAGCTGTTTACTTTTTAATCGACTCGCATCACTTGATGGATACTACGGTCTTTTCCGTGATTCAATTAGGCGAAGTCGTTGGGCTATCGTCACTTAATCATCCAGTTTATTGAGATTCCAAATCGCCTATTTAATCGTTTCCTTATGACCCGATCACATTCGACTGAGGCGCTGATTGAAAACAATAGGCAGCTACAACGCTTGACAGTGACAGATATACGACACTATCGGGACAGGTTGGTGTAGTAGGAATAGATTTGTTCGGGACCCGTTCCAAAACTGTTCCCCGTGTTTATTTTCATATCTTCACGATAGACTTAACGATTGTGTCAGATCAACGTGCGATGAATTGAACAGCTACATCAGCAACGATGAAGACAATACCATCATAATGGGTTGGTTTAGCTCGATTAGAAAATACCTCATCGAAAAGCCATTTCATTTGTCAGTTAAGGATATAGGTACCGATTCAAACAGGTAAATACAGAACAGATCTAGTTATTGTATTACCTGACTACCTAATCTACGTTTTAAAAGTTTTCTAGCTGTGTTGAATTTGTACTGGTATGGTTGATGAGACTGATAATGTAATATACGTTTTGGTGATAATCTGTTGTAATGGACCCATCTTGTTGTTTGATTATTTTCAGATCAAGGAATGAAATGGAGTTATCCTTTTCAATTTAAACTCATTCATCTACGTGGGGCCTGATCGTATTTTCTTCCACATTGAGTAACGAATCATCAAAATATTTGCGTACCCAAATTATTTTATCAGAAAATTTATTAATTGTGTTGTGTTAAATATCATATAGGACCAGGTCAGCTATCACAGGAGATAATGGTTAACCCACAGGAACGCCTAGCTTTTGCATGTAGTATTTGTTTCGAGAGATCAAGTAGTTGCTATCCAGGACAAAGTTGAGAAGTGGCGTGTGGCGGAGTTTGGGTTGCGATGTTGTACTGATAGTCAGTGAGGAATATGGGTGCAAAGTTCTTCAGAACTCACTAACCCCCCTGAAGATGATGGATTAACCATCGAAACGTTGGGATACATCTCGCTTTAATTGGCTGAACCTCAATAACCACCTGCAACATTGCATACCACGCATATATATATATGCCCCTTATATGACCCATATATATAGTGATAAGCGAAAAAGAGAGAAGGGATCGAAGTCTCGTGTACGTGTTCAGTACGCAAGGGACTTAGAAGAGAACAACGATGTGACTGCCGAAATCAAACAGCAATCGCAGCAGGTTACCGAGCCTACTATGCTTCTCCTTCGATGATCCGTTCAACCCTGACGTCCAGGCGCATAAAACTGGCATCTGTAAAACAACCATTACGCCCGTTGTAACGTGCGGTTCAGAAACTTGGGTGCTCACTGAAGCAAGCAAAAGAATGCTCCAAACCTGGGAGCGTAAGGTTCTCCGAAAGATCATTGGACCCATCTGTGAGAAAGGAACCAGAAGAATAAGGAAGAAGAGAACTGTATGAGCTGAATGGTGGAAAACGCATAGTGGCAGACAGAAAGAAGCTAATAATAAAGGAAGCTAGTCATGTAGAGTGTATGGAGAGGGACAAAGCGTGTTGGAAAGTTTTCTGCGGTAAGAAGAGTTCACAGAAAGCCCAGAAAACGGTGGACTTGGAAGAGGATCCTAGAATATTTGAGATCAGAGACTGAATAAGGAAGGCAACGGACCAATCATGAGCTGTAGCGCCATAGAGTATACGAGTATAAAGTATATGCATTACTATACTCTTACTATACTGTACTGCACTGTAATACGAGTATACTATATACGAGTATAAAGCACCTACTATACTAGCAGTATAGTATTGAGCTGTGTAACTTTAAAGCTAAAGAAGACGGTGCATGAGAGAGCGAAGATATTCTGATAGTAAATATTGGACATACCTACAGAAATGGTGGCTGTTCACTTATTGCTTCATTCATGTGCAATAATAGTCACATATATTTTTTATGTTTCCGCCAATTTTCGTCCCCAAAAACATGAATTAGGCTCCTGTTCTTTGAAAAATTATCTTTGATCATTAATAGTGTCATTTGTCTTGATTCGCCCGTTGATACTACTTCTAGAGTTACTACACAAATTTATGGTGATTTCAGACAGTTTCCCATTTGACTCATAAAAAATGAATGTTGGGAGCTGAACCTTCGTTACAACCTCAATTCTTCACTCTGGCCAAAATCAACTTCGTTTTCGGTCCTCTGGTTCTAAAGCATTGAAATCGAGACCGCAAAAACTCATGTTCACTAAAACCTTTTTTAAAAAACCTCGAAAAACCTCATTTTTACACCCATTTGTCCCCCATAACACCCCTGGTTGTATTCCGATCGGGCTGCCGAGCTTCGGAGCACAACTAGGACCCAAATGTATTCCCAAATGGGGACCCAAACTGTGAGAGGAAGAACGGCGATTTTAGACCGCGGCGAATTTAAGGCTGGAACTTCGTTAGAACCTCAATTTTCCTCTCTTTGGTCAGAATCGACCTCATAATTATTTGGGTTCCTCGTCCTAAAAAACGCTGCAAAGTCCTTGTCACATGGGTTTATTATTCTATTGGACATACCTACAGAAACATTGGCTGTTTATTTCTTGTTTCTTTCATATAAAATAATTGAAATAGCTATTTCTGGTGGTTTCCACCAATTTTGGCCCCCAAAACACGAATTAGGTACGCTCCTTTTTCTTTTTCAAATTATCTTTGATCATTGATAGTACCATTTAATCGTCTTGATCCACCTGTTGGTACCTACTTTTTCTAGTGTTATTCTACAAATTGATGGTGATTTCAGACGGTTTCCCAGGTTTTTGACTCATAAAAAATCAATTTTGGGAGCTGAACATCTGATACAACCTCAATTTAAAATGAAGCCGGTACACGTGATACGACGGACGGCCTACGGCGTACGGCGGACGGCGGACGGACATTGCATTTTTGGAATCTACGCACCTTGAAACGTAAAAGAACAAATTTTGAAGGGGTGTTACAAAAATTTTTTGCTGAGCGATTACATAGGTGTATTATTCACAGAATAATAAACGAAAATTGCACCTGGCTGTGACCTTGAAACAGGTGATAAGAAAGAAGTCTTTTGAGCGAGGGTCCTGATTTAGATACTGGAAAGAGTGGCTCAAACGGTCGATAATTCGCCTGTTTATATACTGGTCACAGTGACGTCGGAGGTAGCTATTCCGAAGAGTGACCTAGAACTTGGCCGAGCGGTTGCACAACGGATGTCGCCCTCGGTACGCCGCCGGCCACTTATAAAGTTCAAGTTCTCAAACAGCTCCAACAGAGGTCTTTGACTTATTTTAGCTTACTTAAAGTCATGTAACGGAGACCTGTTCCAATGAACTGTAAAACACGTTCTCCTGCTTGATAAAAAAATTGAGGAAGCCAGTGTCTTAATCGAAATGTTGTTCAAAGGTGTGGCCTTATTTTTTCGGGTGACTGGTCGTAATATGCCTTGGCTACAAGGAAGCCAAGCTCAGCCAAGGTCAAAATCAACTTCATATTCGGTCTTCTGGCCCTAAAAAACATTGAAAACGATCTCACAAGCTCATGTTCACTAAAACCTTTTTAAAAAAAGTCGAAAACTTCATTTTTACACCCGTTTTTCACCCATCACACCCTTGGGTATATTCTGATCGGGCTGCAAAGTTTCGGGACACAACTAGGGCCCAAATGGTGCCTGTGTGCGAAAGAACGAATTTTTTAGACCGAAAATAAAGTCGATATGGATGATAGGCGTACGGCGGACGGACATTGGAGTTTTGTCCTTGAAACAGAACAAATTTTGAGAGGGGTTATAAAAAAAAGTTTGCTGAGCGAATACGTAGGTGTATTATTCACAGAATAATAAACCAAAATCATGAATATTTCGATAATCGAGCGTACTTAATTACTTTAGATGCGCAACCAGCCAATCATCACGGAATCACACTAGACGCCTGGGCCTCTAGGCAAACTAGACTTTAATCGTCAACATCTATTATAAATAATATTCCGCTTGCCCCGGCCTCCCTGCTTCGAATAGCCGATTATTTCCACCAGTGAGCCAATCAATTCTCGATTCTCATAGCTATAAGTGGTGTCCACTGTATTTCTGTTGGCAATTATACGTCATCTATTTTATTATTAATAAAATGGTTGCGAGGATAAGGGTGAAATGATAAATTCTTTCAAATGGGTTTTCACTTCGTTCCGACCGTCTGAGAACGTTAAATTAGTTAGTTTTTCCAAGTGCAGTGAATTCTATAGATGATTAGGAGCTATCCACAGATTGCACCCTTTGAATGAGAAGAAATGAACCTAGTACTGTATCAAACTAGAGTGAAACGCTGCAAAGTCCTTGTAACATGGGTTTATTATTCTATTGGACATACCTAAAGAAATGTTGGCAGTTCATTTATTGTTTCTTTCGTGTGCAATAATTCAAATAGCTATTTTTTATGGTTTTCACCAATTTTGGCCCCCAAAAACACGAAAGAGCTCCTACTTTTGAAAAAATTATCTTCGATCATTGATTGAATTGTCTTTATTCGCTTGTTGACACTACTTACATTGTTATACAAACTTATGTTGATTTCAGACAGTTTCAAGAGATTTTGACTCATAAAAAATGAATTTTGGGAGCTGAACCTTCGTTATAACCTCAATTCTTCACTCTTTGTTTAAAATCAACTACATATTCCGTCTTCTCGTACTGAAAAAAATGGAAAACGATACCTCGCAAGTTCATGTTCGCTAAAACCTCAAAACAAAACCACGAAAACCCCACCCTATTGGTTTATTATTCTGTGAAGAATACACCTACGTATTCGCTCAACAAAAAAAAATTGTATAACACCCCGTCAAAATTTCACGTTTCAACGTGTGTAGATCCCAAAAATGCAATGTCCGTCCGCCGTACGCCGTCCGCTGTACCACGTGTACCGGCTTCATTTTCGGTCTAAAAAAATTCGTTCTTTCGCACACATGCTCTATTTGGGCCCTAGTTGAGTCCCGAAACTTTGGAGCACGATCGGATTATACCCAGGGGTGTTATGAGTGAAAATGGGTATAAAAATAGGTACTTTTTGTGTTTTAGTAACATGTTAGTAACATGAGCTTTTGAGGTATCGTTTTCCATGTTTTTGGGACGAGAAGACCGAATATGAAGTCGATTTTGACCAAAGAGTGGAAAATTGAGGTTCTAACGAAGTTTCAGCCTTAAATTTACGTTAAATTTTGGTCTAAAATCATCATTCTTCCGCACACAGTTTGGGTCCCCATTCGGGAACACATTTGGGTCCTAGTTGTGCTCCTAAACACGGCAGCCCGATCGGCATACACCCAGGGGTGTTATGGGAGAAAACTCGGTGTAAAAATAGGGGTTTTCGAAGTATTTTTGAGGTTTTAGTGAACATGAGCTTGTGAGGCATCGTTTTCCATATTTTTTAGGGCGAGAAGACCGAATATGAAGTTGATTTTGACCGAAGAGTGAAGAATTGAGATTGTAACGAAGGTTTACCTCCCGAAATTCATTTTTTATTAGTCAAAAACAAGGGAAGTTGTCTGAAATCACCATAAATTTGTAAAATAACACTAGAAGTAGTATCAACAGGTGAATCAAGACAATTAAGTGGTACTATCAATCAGCAAAAATAATCTGGGTAAAAAAAAACCGAGCCTAATTCGTGTTTTGGGGGGCCAAAATTGGTGGAAACCATCAGAAATAGCCATTTCAATAATTACACATGAAACAAACAATTAATGAACAGCCATAATTCCTCTACTATGACCGACAGAATAATAAAACCATCTGACAAGGACTGCAGCGTTTTTTTTTTTTTTGAGGTTTTAGTGAACATGAGCTTGTGAGGTATTGTTTTCCATGTTTTTTAGGACGAGGAGCCGAATATGAAGCTGGTTCTGACCAAAGAGTAGAATTGAGGTTGTAACGAAGTTCAGCTCCCAAAATTAATTTTTTATGAGTCAAAAACCTGGAAAATAGTCAAAAATCACCAAAAGTTTGTATGATAGCATTAGAAGTAGTATCAACAGGTGAACCAAAACATCTGAATGGCACTGTCAATGACCAAAAATAATATGTAAAAAACCCAGTGTTATCCCCATTTTTACCTGTAACTCCCTTGTGTATATTCTTATCGGGCTGAAAAGTTTCAGGGCACAACAAGGGCCCAAATGGAGCCTGTGTGCAGAAGAACGAAGTTTTTAGACCGAAATCAACGTAGATATGGATGATACAGCGGACGGCGTACGACGGACGGACATTGAATTTTTGGAATCTAAGCATCGTGAAACGTAAAAGAAAAAAATTTGACCTCACTAAAACCTCAAAACCCCTCGAAAAACCATATTTTTACACCAATTTTTCACCCGTAACACCCCTGGGTGTATTCCGATCGGGATGCCCAGCTTCGGAGCACAACTAGGACACAAATTTGTTCCCAAATGGGGACCAAAACTGTGTGCGGAAGAAGGACGATATTAGACCCAAATTTAACGTAAATATAAGGCTGACACTTCGTTAGAACCTCAATTTTCCACTCTTTGATCAAGTCAACTCCATATTCGGTCTTCTGGCCTTAATAACATTGAAAACGTGACTCACAAGCTCATGTTCACTAAAATCTTTTCTTTTTTTTTAACCCTCGAAAACCTCTTTTTTACACCCATTTTTCACCCATAACACCCTTGGGTATATTGTTATTGTAAAAATATGGGTTTTCGAGGGTTTTTTTGAGCTATAATGACCATGAACTTGTGAGGTATAGTTTTCCATGTTTTTCAGGGCGAGAAGACCGAATATGAAGTTGATTTTGACGAACGATTGAAGAACTGAAGTTTTAACTAAGGTTCAGCTCCCAGTATTCTTTTTTATGGGTCAAAAACCAGGGTAATTGTCTGAAATCACCATAAATTTGTATAGTAACACTAGAAGTAGATCAGCAGGTGAATCAAGACAAAAATGGCACGATCAATGATCAGACTTTTTTTTTTTTAAGAGCCCAATTCGTGTTTGCTGAGGGAATGCATCTGTGTACTATTCGCAGAATAATAAACCAAAACTGTGTAGCTACCTTACCTACACAAATTTCAAAAAAGGTCTGGTGCTGCGTTTTAACCCTGGTACCCCAGTACATATCTACATCGTCACGTACATACATACTCTTTAAGACGCTGCAAGGATTTCGCGATTGCACATGGGCAGATTGAAGTTACATTCAGATTTTGATGAAAATGTTATGGGGGGCAACTTGTATCTACTCTCAAATTTTCAACTCGTCTTGACGATTTGTGTGTATCGTTGGTTGGTTCTTGGGTTGGTCAAGTATTTGAGAGCACAGAAACAGAACCAAATTGGCTCAAAAGGTTCAAAACGCAATGAGCGCGTGGTAATTTCAATTTCGCAATAAATTATTCGAGTCCAAAAAAAGGCCTCTTTCTAAAAGTGATCACAATGCTTTCACCACCGTGGTAGACTTGGAAGCAAAAGTTGCACATACGTTCATTAAATAAGTGCGGGCACTGAGTGAAAGAAATTAATAAACTTCAACGTCGATTCCTCAAATGGGTCATTCTGAAATGTTTTGTAGTAAGAAGGGTGCGATATGTAGGTAGGCACCATGATAATCAAGACAGACGTATTTATCACTGGCAGCTCCTACTCGTGAGTTATGTTGGAAAAATAACTAGCATCAAAATTTTCGATCCATTTGTTTTGGATGTCAAGGATTGTAAACTTAGTGGCAAAAAGATGCTTAAATTCTATGTTCTGACGTTCTGTTGGATGCTAAGTATGTACCTATATTGAATGTTGCCCTTAAGTACTATCTATGTTTTTTTCTTTTTTAATATTGGCAAGATTGATTATCATCTTACAGAGTCGGTAGTAAAATTTCATTGCTGTTGTTATCTGTAACTGAAAAATTCATTTGTATAGTGATGGTCTTGGACCGTTTAATGAGTAAATAGTTGAACAACTCACGTAAGTTGCCAGCGGACAGGACGGGGGAGACGGCGAGGCCCAGAAGTACAAGCTGAAGAGTAAGGCTCGACATCTCTGGCGGCGGTTCAGGAACTGTAGAAGTTGTGAAACTCGCGTAGCCAAGTACAAGGTTCTTTATACCGGTCCCCCTCCATCGGAATCGTATCCTCATTCTCGTTTATAGTCCTAATGGTGATTTAGGACCTTTCATATTGAGACGAAACAACGCTGGGATTTGACAGCTGGGGAATCAAACAAAATCTGTATTGACTTGCGTTTATTTGTGTTGAGTGGATGCCAATAATTATATTGATGGATTTCGTATTCACTCACCTGCCTCCTTAAGTTAGTAGCTTACATCCTAACACTAATGGCTCTAACTGTCTGGATGTCAATGACCATGACAGTAGCCAGACTTCGACTCTTCGGGCTTCGTCCAAATATTCTTTCGATAATTGAAACTCCGGGATTCCTCAAATGGGAGACATCGGTCATTCAAGTCACAAAATTTCAAAAATACCTCAAATTATACATTTTCAAAAATACCTGCCTACGGAAAAACCTTGATGGTTGAAGCGATGGTTTCATAGAATCCACGTAGTTGTTGGAAAACTAAGTATATACTTAACAAGGGGATGCTGGCAAAGCTTTCCATTCGAGTGCTGTGAGTGCTCGAGCCCATATTTATATTGTGACGTCAAAGGTGCAAATATAGGTAATTAAGTATATTTCCGCAAACCCGTGCAATTTTCCATAAATTATCATTTCAAACTAGAATCCAACAGTGGGAACAGGTTTCTACACGCGTATCCTCATATCGTATCATCTACTAGCATTCTACTCTGGCGGGTAAAATGAATGCGGCTGAGGAGATTTTCCTTTTCGCTTCCTTAGAAGAAGCGTTAGAACAGTAGAATTTTTTTTTAAATGTTTTCTCTGTAGACATTTTTGTTGCAGTAAAAAAAATTTCTCAGTAAAAATTTTGTAGTAAAAATTTGCTTCCCAGTAAAAATTTGTTTCCCAGTAAACATTTTTTTCCCAGTCAGTTCTTTGAAATTTGTTTTTTAATTTGTTGTTCAAATTTTTTATAATTTTCCATTTCATTCGTTTTTTATAAGGGTGGTGGTAGCTCCTCCGTCGATTGCTGTCGCTGTGATTCAATGGCGTAGCCGGTCGGGGGATTATGACCCTACTCCCCCACTCTCCCCATTGGCTTGAGAACTATCACAAAACCAAATTTTCAAGAATGATAACAATCACAAAAGTAACAGAAACAAAAAATACAACAATGCCAGGTTAAACGTTGAATCAATCATAAGTAAACATTTATATAATATTACATTTCTTTGATTACAAACGAGCAATGTCAATGCCTTTGTGAATATTTTCCTAGCGATTAGGGGAGGTGGGTTGGATGGGGTGGGATTGTTGTGTAGAAGATACTTCCCTATAAAAGTCGCTTTACACTAGACCGGCCCGTCACCGTCACAAGATTCCAGCGGCCGAGGTCGGTAGGTGACGGTCCGTGATTCCTATTGTAGTCAAATTGGTCACCTTAAAAAGGCCTACATCAATTTGACTAGGGCAGTGTTCCTCGTTTTGACTCGGGCGGTTGGAGGGGCGAGAGCAAGGCTCTTGTACACCTCATCCCCGCGCAGTGGGAGGGGAGCGCTATATAGACCCTTGCTGCCCGCCGCCATGACACCTTCAACTGAGACCTTAACCGAGATGGAGTACCTGGGATATAGAACTTGCGAATTGTGTTTGGAGTTAGTGTGTATTTTGAGTTAGTAGTTGAGAAATGTGTAGAGACCTTTTAAATTCCCTGATTGACCCCTGTGAAGAAGAGAAGACACGACCGGGACTTGAAACGGCTTATATCTGGACAATCACCATAACAGTCTAGCGAGAGAGGAGAGTGATGAGCCGGCCAGGAAGCACGTCTGGACCCAGGCGTGCGAACCCATACTGCTGCGGAGTATATGTTACAGGAGTCCGAGCAGCCGAGGGAAGACTGGACCAGAGCCCCAAAAGGACCATCCCTGGACCACACGAATCAACGTTCCAGAGAAGGTAGGACACCTGTCGCATAATAGCGCCCTTCAGGCTTTCTGTGCATCCCACTGCCTGGAAGGAGAGTAACAGAGGGTCTTGTCCCGTTTGTTCCAGCACCTCCAGCACATCTCACTTGGCCCCAGAAACGTCCCCAATTCCTGTACCGTGGATCTCACTGAACCCACGATTGAACCCACCGTCTGACCCCACGACTCTGGTGCCACATCCATTACACCATCTTGCTTCACCTTGCTCAATTGTACCACCCCACAGTAATATTGCTTCCCTTTGCGTTTGTATTAACTTCCCGAGTAATCGCGAGTCTTCAGCTTCACATTCATTTTTTGTTCTAACTTTTGAGAAACCGCGACCCCCATACTTATATTGTTCTTGTTCCTATAATAAATTCAATTACATCTACGTATTCATCTTATTCAGCGTCCTTGTCAATATCAGTAGAGTCACATTTCGAACAGCCGACCGGCATCAAAATCTAGTAGTTTTTATAGCATTAACTTCACAGCCTTCTAGTACCTAACCTGTACCTGGAGTCAGTTCCTGTGCAACGCTGACTGCGGGGCCGATTGCCAACCTGCGAACTTCAGGTAATGTACTTGTAGAATTCCACCTTCAAATTTAACGCCTTAGCTCGCCATCCATCCTTGCCACAAATAGGTAGGAATTCGACAAAGAAAACATTACACTATTCACATCGGACCGAGTTTCATCCGTCATGAATCCGTCGAAGAACAATGCAAGGCATCAGTCGTTTGGGAAATGAGAACTGAGCAAATAATAACGTAATATCTTATATAAAAATATACACCTATTTCTTATCAGTTGCTTGACATTCCTCTCCAATTTATTTTACTCCTCTGTGACAGAGTGTAACAGTGGGGGTGGACCCTCGAGATCCCCCTCCTAGACCAGCGAGATCATCACCGGTTAAGAAGGGATGTCGATTAGGCTTCCCCAAGCCGATCCCGTCTCCACCGGAAGTAAAAATGTATCGAGAACAGCCCACACTGTTACAACATGTTGTTCTTGAAATCATTGTCCATATATTTTGGATTGGAGCGGGGGATATGTCCGCACTTTCTCAATCAGTTTTTCATTACCCGTGTTGAAGAGTAACAACAATCTTGAAACTGAGGACAAACCTCATGGAAATGAAAAATGACGGCCGTCAAAACCAGCAGGATATTTGTCGCCAAGCAACTTCGAGATGACGGCCCGGTGACGGCGAGCGAACTGTGGGCGCCTCAACGTTCAACAATTTTTACCGATTTTGGCCTTTATAAAGTCAAATTTGACCCACTCTTTTTTTGAAAAATATATTCATCATCGAAATAGTCCCTCTTTCTGTCATGAATCATCATCCCACACAATGTCAGGTGGTGAATTAACATAAATGTTAGCACTAATACCAACTTTTGACCATCAAAAATCCAAATTTGACCCCTATTCTCTACGAAAAACCACTGAAATGGTATTTTTCTGTCTTTAATCAACCTACCAAACCATTTTCAGTGATCTTATATCAGTACTTCGCGATTTTAGCCGTTTTTACCAATTTTTGACCCCTAAAAACTAATATTAGACCACCCTAGAATTTTTGAAAATTGCTCATCTTCGAACTCATCCTTTTGTTTGACAATAAGAACATTTTGGACAGAATGTAGCTAAAGAAAAGTTAGAAGTATATCGTATTAAAAGTATAGCGGCGGGTAATGGATATGAGGTTGATCTCATTGATACAATGTGGAATAGGGTTCTTAGGAAAAAGAGTAGTAAGAAGTTTCAAATCTAGGTAGGGAAGCTACGATTGAGGAGAAGATTTGGATCAGTATATCGTATTAAGGAAAAA
Organism: Leptopterna dolabrata; assembly: GCA_954871275.1. Classification (NCBI taxonomy): domain Eukaryota; kingdom Metazoa; phylum Arthropoda; class Insecta; order Hemiptera; family Miridae; genus Leptopterna; species Leptopterna dolabrata. The sequence goes on from OX940974.1 coordinate 83,936,180, forward strand.
TTGGTTAAATATTAAATTTTAAAGTGTTCGATGTATGATATAAAACTAAAAATATTCTCTGATCTTCATCAACGTCAATGTTAAAGATATAATTAATGTTCAAGATAAAAGTTGTGTGTATAAATTGAAGTGTTCTTGTGGACTTAACTATTGTTGTCAAACTGGTAGGAAGTTCAAAGAAAGGATAAAGGAACACGAAAAAGATTTCAAGGATAATAAGGGTGAACCGGCCTTTGCACGTCACTTGAATGAATCCAGTCATAGCTTCAATTTTGATCTTACAGATTAACAGTTTGTTGAGTTTCTTCATTTCTGCCCGAAAGGGAGCATATTGGATGTACTTGAAAACGCTGCAAATTATTACACAAAGGTTTATTATTCACCTGTACAGATGCCCATTCTTTGTAGATTACTGTTTTCTGTGGTCAATACCTACCCTCGTGGTCACACCCTTGTTTTTCCTCTCGTGAGTTACTCTCACAATTTTACGTATTTGTATTATTACACTTTGCGATGACTGCAGTCATTTTTTTAAATATATCCTTAAGTGCCTTCATTTTATCAAGCAAGACGAAAAGGGGAACGTTGATAGAAACAGTATTTTACTTAAGTTCGATGATTGGGGGATCGGCCTCTTGATGTGAACTTGAGTAAGCGTGGAAAAGCTGCTTATTTTAACTCTCTACGGTACATAATACCTACTTAATTGTATCGCCGTCTTAGTTCGGAGCTGGAGCATTATTTAACTCTTACTTGAACCACTTGGGTAGGCTCAGCACTCCCAGTTAGAGGAAGAGTAGGTACTTTACTGGACCTCTCATGACGGTACTCGGTAATTTTTGCTTCTGGCTCTACCAAGGTAAATGGTGTGATCCCTTTTGGGATAAAAAATCTTGTCCTCCAAAGTGAAAATTGCCCAATCGCGTTTTGCCTTTAGACCTTTCTGAATAAATATGGTTCCGGGTCTTTATGCCTGTCCTTCTCTCTGTCCTTCTATCTGTGGTCTGTGTGTCCGCAGATACTTCCTTGTGACGCGTGTGCAAAAAAAAAGATCATAATTACCTAAAATTCGAAGGGCAACAAACAGAACCCAACCTGCGTGATCCTAGAAAATGTAGCCAACATTGTTGGAATTGGGACAGTTTTTGATTTCAGACTTTGGTCCTACATCTAAGGTGGAGTTTCATTTCTAAAATTTCTGACAGACGGACCCATTGGAATATTGACATATTTTTTGCTGTCATTTAGCCAAGTCGAATGCGAACGAGCTGAAAATCAAACCGCTGCGAAGTCTTTGTCACATGAGTGTACTATTCTACTGGACTTACAAACAGAAAAGTTGGCTGTTCATTTATTGTTTCTCAAAAACGCGAATTAGGCTCCTATTTTTAAAAAAAATTAACTTTGATCATTGATAGTGCCATTTAATTGTCTTGATTCACCTGTTGATACTACTTATAGGGTTATTATACAAATTTATGGTGATTTCAGACAATTACCCAGGATTTTGACCCATAAAAAAATGAATATTTGGAGCTGAACATTCGTTACAACCTCAATTCTTCACTCTTTGGTCAAAACAACTTCATATTCGTTCTCCACGTCCTAAAAAACATGCAAAACTATGCGTCATAAGCTCATGTTACTAAAACAACAAAAGACCCTATTTGTACACCCATTGTCCATCCATAACCCCCTCGGGTGTATTCCGACCGTCCTGCAAAGTTTCGCGACACAACTAATGCCCAGATTGAGCCTGTGTGCGAAAGAACGACCGAAAAATGTTGGACTAAAAATAAAGCAGATATGGATGAGTAGTAAGGGTTATTCACATAATAATACACAATAGTCATGATCCAGACATCCTAACAGGCATTTTGGTGCCAACCGCACCAATTTTGGTCCATTTTGGTTTATTATTCTGTGAATAATACACGTATGTATTCGCTCAGCAAAAAATTTTTTAACACCCCCTCAAAATTTTTGGTTTATTGTTCTGCGAATGATACACGGATGTATTCGCTCAGCAAACAATTTTTATAACACCCCCTCAACAATTTTTCTTTTGAGTTTCAAGGTGCGTAGATTCCAAAAACGCTGCAAAGTCTTTGTCACATGGGTTTATTATTCTGTTGGACATACCTACAGAAATGTTGGCTGTTCGCTTATTGTTTCTTTCATGCGCAATATTTGAAATAGTTATTGATGATGGTTTCCACCGATTTTAGTCCCCAAAAACAGAAATTAGGCTCTTTTTTATTTTTGATATTTTTTTTACAGATTATCTGTGATCATTGATAGTGCCATTTAATTGACTTGTTCCACCTGCTAATACTACATCTAGTGTAATCATACAAGTTTATGGTGATTTCAGGCAATTTACCAGGTTTTTGACTCATAAAAAATGAATTTTTGAAGCTGAACCTTCGTTACAACCTCAGCTCTTCACTCTTTGCGGTATTCTCGCCCCAGAATACATGGAAAACGAAACATCCGAAGCTCATGTTCACTAAAACCTCAAAAATCCCTCGAAAACCCCTGTTTTTACACCCATTTTTCTCCCATGACACCCCTTGGTGTATTCCGATCGGGCTGCCGAGCTTCGAAGCACAACTAGGACCCAAATTTGTCCCCAATAGGGGCGCAAACTATGTGCGTAAGAACGACGATTTTAGACCAAAATTTGGCGTAAATTTAAGGCTGAAACTTCGTTAGAACCTCAATTTTCCAGTATTTGGTCAAAATCAACTTCATATTCGGTGTTCTCGCCCTAAAAAACGCGGAAAAAGATACCTCAAAAGCTCTTTACTAAAACACCAACCAAACCCTACTTTTACACCCATTTTTCACCTGTAACACCCCTGGATGTATTCCAATCGAGTTACTGACCAGAGGTTAAAAAAACGCTGCAAATTATGACACAACTGTTCATTATTTACCTGTGTAGATGCCCCTTCTGCGTAGATCACTGTTTTCTGTGGCCAATACACTCGAGCTCCCCCCAGGAAAGCCCTAAATGGAGTAATGGAGCCGGCTCAGGATTTAAAGTTTGATACAAATGCGCGGTATTCATTAATTCAATCTGTGCTGATGCGCGGGTGTGTGCGTAATACCAACGTGGAGTGAGGAAAATTTTGGTGTCACCACTGTGATCCAAGGCGATCACAGGCGCTGGTTGAAATTTTCTTCTCCTGTAGAGCCGGGAGGAACCTACTACTAATATCCCACGAGCATGAACCACAGCAGGTATTAGTTGCTCCTAAGGAGTCTTTTGCCAGCACCCCGCGGAATGGACCACAGCGAGTGTCGGTAAAAGGGGTCGGAAAGAGAGGAGTCGCAAGTTGGGAGTCGGATCGTCGAATGGAGAGCTGGGGCAGAAGGGCTGTTTTTATAGGGACTTTTCCACCAGTCCCTCGTCCACAATCTGCCGTTATGCCTGTTGAGGAGCGATGGCGGTTGAGAAAAACCCCTACGGTTATTTTCCCCTTGGCGCTGCTCTACTCAACGTTCATTTGGTTAAATCGCTTACTATTACATAGGAGTGGTTTATGTAGAGATTTGGGAGGAACCAAGATACATCATTAATTAATTATTTGTAGTTATTCATATGAAGCATATGGTAAATAATAAACCTCTGTTTAATAATATACCTGAATAGATGCCCCTTCTGCGTAGATAGTATAATAATCCGTTGTGTAATAATTTACCGTTGTGTAATAATTTACTCAAAAATACTTCAACGTTTGTTCATGTTGAAAAAGTACCAATCAACAAAATCCAATAGATCCACCATTTTTCAAATGAAATAATATCACAGAACATCCAACTCGACTTCATACAGCCATCCGTGGTTATAATCAGGTGTTCCCGAGCAATTATATCTGGGCCGGATTTATACCGTTTGATTCACGATCATGTTGACGAAGCTTTTCGGTGCAAACGAACGACTGGTCGTACTTTGCTCCGGGTGGTCTAAAAAAATTATTTAGTTCAAATCAATTTAAAAACGGTAAAAAAAACCATACGCTTCTATTGAAAGTTTTCGAGCTACGGCGTTCTGAAAATGTCAACCCATATTTTTCACCCCTTAGAGATGACTGACAGTAACGCCGAGCTTCGAGGACCAACTAGACCCCAAACGGGACCTACAAACCAAATTTCATTAATTTTGGTTCATGGAAACTAAGGAAAGTGCTAAGTACGGCGTACAGCGGACAGACAGAAATTTTTGTATTGCATTTTCGGATTCTACATACCTTGAAACGTAAATCATCAAATTTTGAGGGTGGGGGGGGGGGGGGGGGGGCTAAAATTTGTTTCATGCTCGATTCCAAAGGTTCATTATTGAAAATAATAATAAACCAAAACGAATTGTGTAAAGTGATGCATTTTTTTACTCAGTCACGAATCCAAGGCTTCCCTCTATCTTCCGGTAGTGAGGAAGCAGCAGGTTAGGAATCGCTGGTTGATAATTTATCCCCGGATTCAACTATCCGGTCGTTGGTCGGTCGGACGTGGGATTTGTTTACACGACAGAACAAGTAGGGGTTTTTACCCCCTCCCCTCGTAACCTGGCCCCCTGGGGGTCTCCGGCGTTGATTTTTCGTACACCCATTCTCGAGGGGCCCTTGAGGACGTGTATGAAATTTCAACCCTCGGGACCATCAAGTGCCGGAGTTATGAAACTTCGATTTTTTTTCTTAAGGTTTTCTTCTTGTTCTTGTTCTTGTTCTTGTTCTTCTTCTTTGACAAGGCTAGAGCCTCACAGACATAACGGATCGAGCTTAAATTTTGCACACACATTTGTTATGCTCCAAGGAAGTGCGTTTTGTGCAATTTGTTCCCTTCCTTAAGACCCTCTTTAAACCTACTCCTAACCTCTATCCCACCCCCAATTCCCTCCTTCGTAAATGTTTGTAAATACGACCGATGTGTCGATAGTTGCCTTCCGCTGTTGTCTTGAAGTAGTTGACAACGTCACAGATGCCCTCGGTTACAGCTCGCGATAAACGCAGTTCAGTCCCCCACCCCGTCAGCTCATGACCAGTTGCCAGAGGAGTCAATTTACCGGGTGGGAGTCGAATGCGTTTACGCTAGGCATAGCAGTGTATTTCGGGTGTGTTCAGACCGTCGCCAACTTTCGGGGGAACGCGTTTGATGAAGTAGAGGTGCGCGGTGGCCACACGTGATGTACTCTGCCTCCGTTATCAATGGGAAGGAGACCCCCACCGACCGAGCAGGGTCGCGCAGTCTACGCATTGTGGGTTCCGCGGTTTGCTAGGCTCTGTGAATTGTGGGCTTCCTCATCCCCCGCCCACAACATTCGTAGGACCGAGAATTGAAATATTGAACCTTACAAGAGCAGGACCGATTGGTCATTGCTCGGCCCACATTGTTGGGGGGGGGGCATACCAGAAACTATAAATTTGCACTGTGTAAAAAATAAGAATTATGTATTTGTAACAGTACAAAATTGGGGAAACGAGGTATCGTTGTGTAAAAATCACAAGGATTTCAATTTTTATGGTTTGACTGTGGTTGGACTAGAGTGGAAGTAAGTACCTATATGAATAAATTTATTCTAACTGTATCAAATCGGGGAAATAAGGTATTATTGTGTGAAAATCACGCGGATTTAAATTTTCACAGTTTAATTGAGTTACTGGTGATGTTTTGACAAGGTGGGGGTAATTATATGAATTTTCCCCAAGCCCAGCAGTATTACTACTAATTTCCCGATTTGGGGATGATTCCGGATGCTCTGACGGACTCCGGACACCTTTTACAACCTCGGGAATTCTCCCCGAACCCCGTAGTAATACTAATCTAATCGACGTTTCGACCCAGGGACTACGTCATACTCCATAGTAAGGTACCAATATAGCACCAATGTGTTGTACATAGGATCAATGTGGTGAATAATTTAGTAAAATTATATGTGAGGAAACTTTATAATTACTTACATAATTATGATAGTATAAATTGATAGAGAAACAAGCACTGAAGAAAAAACAAAACGCTTGACTGACTGGGTCTCACAGAGCGAATTATGTGCGTGGCTCATGGTTTGGACATATGGTACAGTTATGGTGGCTAATATTTATTTTGGATACTATAACTGTATTATGGAGCAATGAGTACTAATCGGAGATTAATAATTATTTCCTAATTCTTATTTTTCTTATCGTTAACTTTTGAGTTTTTTCTTTTCACTTGGGAAATGAAACTGAAACCCTCGTTTTGACCCGCTTTCTCACCATAAGCACTCATAAACACTCGATGCATAGGTAAAAAAAAGGCACTCCGGCACCGGTGCCCGTGTGCGGTGGTCAGAAACGCCTAAAAATCTCCCCAAAAGTCCAGTGGTGGAATGAAAGCAAACGTTAGTTATTAGGGGTTTCTTGACATGCTGAACACGAATCTGAGGTTCACTATGTTTATAACTGACGTGCAGGGCTTGCACGAGAGAACCCTCAAATGTCCAATTCTTCATACCTATTTAGGAGGTTTAATACAGGAGAAGAAGGATGTGGGCGATCCCGGAATAGGGTCAGTGACTTCTTCAGAATGTCAATAAAAACCTATGCCTCGCACACTCCACACTGGAGTTTCCAGTCGACCATCTAGTGGCAATATTATGTATAAGTAGGCATATGAGTACTTGTTAGCATACAATTTACTCATAACTCCTAAGCTCTTGTCAACCTTTGGAAGTGGATTGGATGGTAGTTCACTAAGTATGCGTATGCGGTTCCATTGAGAAACTTTATCTGGACCATTTATCCAAATCTAAAAAGGTGATTGGGGGTAGTTCGTTCGTTAACACAGCTCCTAACGCCTGACAGTTTAGCGATCATCAGAGTTAGCTACCAAAGGCATTTTAGACGCATAAGGTGTTAATCAAACCGCCTCCAGGTGTCAGTTAAACCCGTTCCACGTGATATGAATCCAAATGTTATCATTCCAACTGTGAACATCCGAAGTGTTAGCATCCACTACTCACTTCATCTGTTGTTATGGTTGAAGGACGTCTTCACCCATTAGCTATTAATCACCTTATTACAGGGTGAGCTACACGAACTTATTTATTATTTATATTTTTTGAAATTAGGTTCCATTCTAAGAATTTTGAGACCAGCCGCACTCTCCTACGATACAAGTTATTCTTCTATGGTTTTTCAAATATTCCTGCGTCACAATGGGCAAGGGGGTCCCGCCCAGGCGAGAGGGGCGCAGTGGTGACGTGGGAAGTGCTGGAATTTTTGAAAAATCATAGAAAAAGAACTATTCATCGTAGGACAGTGCGAGTGGTCTCAAAATTATTAAAATGGAACCTACTTTCATTTTGGTTTATTATTCTGTGAATAATACACCTACGTAATCGCTCAGCAAAAAATTTTTATAACACCCCCTCAAAATGTTTTCTTTTACGTTTCAAGGTGCGTAGATTCCAAAAACGCTGCAAAGTCCTTGTCACATGGGTTTATTATTCTATTGGAGTTCTAGAGATTCTTGTTGGCTGTTAAATTTATTGTTTCATTCATGTGGAATGATTGAAATAGCTATTTCTGATGATTTCCACCAATTTTGGCCCCCAAAACATGAAATAGGTACGCTTTTTTTTCTTTTTTTTTTAGATCATCTTTGATCATTGGTAGTGGCATTTAATGGTCTTGATTCACCTGTTTACACTTTTTCCAATGTTATTATACATATTGATGGTGATTTCAGACAGTTTTCAAGGTTTTTGACTCATAAAAAACCAATTTTGGGAGCTGAACCTTTGGTAAAACCTCAATTTCCGCGTCTTTGGTCAAAATCGACATCATATTCGGTCTTCTCGTGCCCAAAAACATGGAAAAAGATACCTCAAAAGCTCATTTTACTAACATGTTGCTAAAACGCAAAAAGTACCTATTTTACACACATTTTCACTCATAACATCCCTGGGTATATTCCGATCGGGCTGAAAAGTTTCGGGACACAACTAGGGCCCAAATGGAGCGTGTGTGCGAAAGAACGATTTTTTTAGATCGAAAATGAAGCCTGTACACGTGATACGGCGTACGGCGGACGGCGGACGGACATTGCATTTTTGGAATCTACGCACCTTGAAACGGAAAAGAAAAAATTTTAAGGGGGTGTTATAAAAATTTTTTGCTGAGCGAATACATAGGTGTATTATTCAGTATATTATTTAGAAAAAGAACTATTCATCGTAGGACAGTGCGAGTGGTCTCAAAATTATTAAAATGGAACCTACTTTCATTTTGGTTTATTATTCTGTGAATAATACACCTACGTAATCGCTCAGCAAAAAATTTTTATAACACCCCCTCAAAATGTTTTCTTTTACGTTTCAAGGTGCGTAGATTCCAAAAACGCTGCAAAGTCCTTGTCACATGGGTTTATTATTCTATTGGAGTTCTAGAGATTCTTGTTGGCTGTTAAATTTATTATTTCATTCATGTGGAATGATTGAAATAGCTATTTCTGATGATTTCCACCAATTTTGGCCCCCAAAACATGAAATAGGTACGCTTTTTTTTTTTTTTTAGATCATCTTTGATCATTGGTAGTGGCATTTAATGGTCTTGATTCACCTGTTTACACTTTTTCCAATGTTATTGTACAAATTGATGGTGATTTCAGACAGTTTTCCAGGTTTTTGACTCATAAAAAACCAATTTTGGGAGCTGAACCTTTGGTAAAACCTCAATTTCCGCGTCTTTGGTCAAAATCGACTTCATATTCGGTCTTCTCGTCCTCAAAAACATGGAAAAAGATACCTCAAAAGCTCATGTTACTAACATGTTGTTAAAACGCAAAAATACCTATTTTTATACACATTTTCACTCATAACACCCCTGGGTATATTCCGATCGGGCTGAAAAGTTTTGGGACACAACTAGGGCCCAAATGGAGCATGTGTGCGAAAGAACGACTTTTTTAGACCGAAAATGAAGCCTGTACACGTGATACGGCGTACGGCGGACGGCGGACGGACATTGCATTTTTGGAATCTACGCACCTTGAAACGGAAAAGAAAAAATTTTGAGGGGGTGTTATAAAAATTTTTTGCTGAGCGAATACATAGGTGTATTATTCACAGAATAATAAACCAAAATACTATGTCCGTCCGCCGTCCGCCGACCGCCGTCCGCCGTATCACGTGTGCCGGCTTCATTTTCGGTCTAAAAAAGTCGTTCTTTCGCACACATGCTCCATTTGGGCCCTCGTTGTGTCCCAAAACTTTTCAACCCGATCGGTATATATCCGGGGGTGTTATGAGTGAAAATGTGGAAAAAAATAGGTACTTTTTGTGTTTTAGTAATATGTTTGTAACATGAGCTTTTGAGGTATCTTTTTCAATGTTTTTGGGGACGAGGAGACCGAATATGAAGTCGATTTTGACCAAAGTGTGGAAAATTGAGGTTCTCCAAAGGTTCAGCTGCCATAATTGATTTTTAATGAGGCAAAAACCTGGAAAATCGTCTGAAATCACCATCAATTTGTATAATAACACTAGAAAGAGTGTCAACACGTGGATCAAGACTATTAAATGGCACTACCAATAATCAGAGAAAATTTGGAAAAAAAAGGAGCGTGCCTACCTAATTTGTGTTTTGGGGGCCAAAATTGGTGGAAACCACCAAAAAAGCTATTTCAATTATTTCGCATGAAAGAAACGATAAATGAACAGCCAACATTTCCGTAGGTATGTCCAGTAGAATAATAAACCCATGTGACAAGGACTGTGCAGCGTTTTGGTTTATTATTCTGTGAATAATACACCTATGTATTTAAAATATAAACAGCTTTTGTCACCCATCAGCGTACCCCATTGTCGTTTCATCGCTCATTAATTTACAGAGTGCCTCGAATTCTCCCTCACCTTTATTTATTTCCCTTTGGGATAGGGATTTACCTTGTCAGAAAATAGGTGAAAGTCAGATTTCTATGCATGTTTACGGATTTTGAACGGTATGGGCGGCTTGTATCCATACTGTTATGAAGAACATGGAAGTATTGTGTGGCTATCTCCAGACCGGAATTTTTCTCACTCGCTACAATGTTGATGAATGCAGCTCGAGATTTTTGTGGTGTGAGCAAAAGTTCGCTGTGTAAAATAGTGAAACAAGTGTCACTGATAATAACCAAATTATCACCGAATTTCATAAAAATTACAACCACAGAGGAAGAGTTGCTAGAGTCGCATTTTAGAGAAAAGCAAGATTCTTTTCTTGCTTTTCTTGCTTGCAATAGGGTCTTGAATACTTCGGAAACCGAAAAGGCTATTTTTCCTTGAATGTACAAACCTCGGCGAATTTGGAAATTCTTGACATCGTAGCTCGATTGCCAAAGCCTTCTAATGACGAGACTATCTTTAATAAATAACTCAAGAATGAACGGGGGCGTTAGTAGAAGAAATACCAAGTAACAAAGTAAAGTACCTACCACTGTCGGAAGTTGAACATAACAATATATCCTATAGGTAGGTACCTATATTAGAATATATCACGATAAACGAGGGAAATTCGAGGAATATTCAATAAAAAATCAGTTTATTTACTACCTACTGTCCATCCCGTTTGCTGCAAACCAGTTCCAAAGAACTGAGAAGGCAGCAGAGCGGCACCCGCCAACCAAACAAAAAAAAAAACTGTAAAAATCCCTTCCAGAAAACGAGAGGTTCTGCTGGGGTTTGCTTTGCGAGGTCTTCTGTATCAGTGGGGGAAAATTAACAATGTTTCAGTTATCCTGAGGATAGCTATCTGGCCGTTAAGTTGGCACTGATGAACGCATCACTATAGTATCCAGAAGTTATCGACGAGACGACTTTATCGGTGGTATAGCTATCCAGTGACTAAGCATGGTAATTGATAAACCAGCCTTTGAAATTTACCGATGCAGCGAATCGGCAACCAAACGCCTCCCCCGGGAAGGAAGGGCTAACGTAGGTAGTATTCTGACGTATCTGCATCCTTCATACCAGAGAAAACTTCTTTCGTTCTTCAGTCAATTCCAGCAAGATACTTACTCAGCAAGCAAGATACTCGGATAGGTGCCCAGACAGACCCAGGCAGGTACCCAGAGAGTTGACAGGATTACGTTGTGCTCTTAAAAATTGGGCTCTGAGTCTCTCAGCCTGCATGTGAACTTTTGATTTTCAGTTTCCTTTATTTTCTGCAACGCTCACACTGCAACTGCATTACCCCGTGATCGTAATTGCGTCGGTCTATTGCCGTTATCTATTATCAGTTTCCAAATTATAGAATACATCTTTGCAAATGGCGTGGAACATTCCAATATGAAGTTCTCATAGCGAGTTTGTGAAGAGTGATCTGGTCGCTCGCCGAAGGGCAAATGATACACTCACCGAAAATAGCATTTCCTCGAAACGCATCCCTCGTGGTTTTGAAAGGTAGAATCGGGCGATATCACTGGTTCGAAGAGTACAAATGATGTAATATCGTCACATTCCGAATTATCTCCCCTGCTCCACATCGAAGCCGTCCGTCAAGTAATCGGGCATAACGTACATCAAGAGCTCCTACAAACGTACAAATAACGTTCAATCATGACGAGGTGTTAACCCAGATGTTAACGTAATTATTTTTGCATGTTTGAGCCAAATTAGCTCTCAGGTTTGGTATCTCTTCGATAAACCTCAGTGAGTGTTAGTCCGCAGTTCCTGTCACTTTATCACATGGAGCAGATAGTTGCTCTCTCGCCGGCCCACCAATCACCAAGCTGTTTCTAGCGAGGCCCTATGAATATGCGGTTGTTGCCTGTGATTACAGCTACCTGCGCCGCTCTTGCAAGTTGTAATCTGGCGTGGCACCCAAGTCAATTAAACTATCGCCGCCCTTAACAGAAATACATCCACTGATAACAAACCCATAGCGTGCCCAGTTCCCCTCCCCATGCCCAACATTCCTTCCCAACGAGGAACTTGAAGGTTCTCCGTTCTCAACTTCTTTTCTTGCGATTTAAGGTTTATTTTAGGTCGCCCCGGAGCATTAGCTTACTTCTAGCCATTCCGGTTTCCAGATAAGATCTTAATGAACTCACGATGCAGTTCACAGTTTGTTCTTGGTCTTCCAAACTGGAACTTTTTATTGGGCGACGTTTGGGGTGGGCCATATCATAACAAGAATTCTTATAAATCGTACGGAATCGGTCCGGGAGGAAGGTCACGGAAACAACTACGACAAACTTTCCTATCGAACGAACTAGCACCTCAAAACGACTCCCAAACCTGTGAAATTAACCTACTTTGAGTGTGCTCAAGTCCCACCACCTAGAAAGTTTGAATTTTCTCATTCTCTTTCTAACCCATTGTAACCCAATGCACCCGTTCGGTAACGCGGGACTTTGTCTTCTATTTCGTCCTTTTCTCGCCCTCTGTTTGCTTGTTTTTGTTGTTACTCTCATTCTTCGATGAGGCCGCGAGTTAGGCTCGTGACACACATAGTGGAGCGGGAGCGGAGCGGGCGAAAACTGACGCAACACATGGACAGGGGAATAGCGGCAGACAGAGGGGAAGAAACCTAGAGCTTTCAGTCGATCACAATGCTGCACTTGGTCCATTATGTTTGCATTAATGTTGATGAATTAATGATGAGTTGGCATAGTGAGTCGGAAAATGAGAACGTATTGACATAATATTGCTTTAAACAAGACACAGATGATTTGTAGATTGCAGTTGCAGAAGGTCCGATTTGAGTAGATACTCTGAATTGAAAATGGAGACATGGCCGGGTTCGGCAATTCCTGGTCGTTTCCGCCAATCGTTTTATCACTGAATTAGAACTAGGCAGCAGTGGAAGTAAACCTTCATTTAATTTAAAATCAGATTAATTGGCTTACCTTACTATACCTGCAGTATAATGTTATTTACAGCAGCCTAATTTCCCAAAACAACGATTTTTTTCATGGAAATATGTAAATTTATTTATGAACTTTACCCAATTTTCTGGAACCATGACTTTCCTTATATATACACGCTATTTTCCTTCAAAATACACGGTTATCGTAATATCGATGGTTACCGCCGATTTTAACTACTGATGCATCCTTACTCATACGAGTTCTCATTCACACGTCATCTTCTGAATTCGCTACCCGATATAATAATGTATTATTTATAATAATAGGGGAGATCAAAGACATAAGAGGGCATAATGTACTAAATGACCACCAGTAAAAAGAAAATATAACTTTTATCAGGGCCCTTCATGCTCCCACACTGATAATATGTGTTCTGCCTGATGATTGTAGATATTCTCAACTTCTGAATCTGTCCTATATTGGATGTAGGACATATTCACAATTAGTATCATTTTATAATACTAAAGGTATCTAACTGGAATATTGTATCAACAATACAAACTACCTATATACTCTTAAAAATAAAAACGGAGCTATTGTTGTATATTTCCAATGACGCACGAAAAAACACTGTTATACCGACTAAGGTGATCAAAACATCACCAGTAACAAACAATAACTGAAGGCACATTGGAGAAAGGTGAGCTCAGATAGACTCAGATGGATAATTTGTTGAGTTTCTTCATTTCTTCCCAAAAGAACTTGAAAAACTCGAAATTGTTAAGAGTGATAGGTTGGGTAAATCTTTGAATGATGTAATTCCTTTAAGTTTTTCTCCATTATTGCGTTCATTTCTGTAACAGCTTGGCCCCCCCCTTCCACCCTACCTTCCTTTCACTTTGCTTACACCTTACCACTCTTCCCCAGTACCTCCCTTCCACCCTACCACCCTTCCACAACCAATCAGAACCGACCCCCCTCACTTTGCTTCCTTCTTTCATCATCACAACGAATCCCAATCCACCTTTCACTTTTTGGGACTGTATAAGCTCACCTCTCTCCAATGGAGGATCCGCTTTTTTACCCAGGAAAGAAAATGTGATTTTTACTCCCCCGGAACGTTCACCTTTTTACTCCGCTTCGACTTTTTACTCCTCAAGAACCTCCATTTACCCCTGTTTACTCCGTTTACAAACAACAGTAATCATAATAATTTATGATTTATTTATGATAATTTATTTAGATATCGTCCATTTCTTCAAATCGTCAAGTCGTCTTTTAAATAATCGTCGTTTTTTAAATTATTTAAATTTAGCGGTAGTTTGCCGCAAACCCGGTTAACATTTTCATACGTTAAATTAGGCTCCAAGACCCATCGCTGTTTCCGCTGAGTACGGGAACAAGGAGACTGTAACTGAAACCACTGAATGGACGTGTAGGTAACAACATACCGGGGTGTGATAGGCACTCGAAGTCCTAAATACTACATCTTGCCCCAATCTCACTTTTTCGACAGAATCGAGTTTCACATACATCTCCGTTTGATACTACAAACTGCATCAATAAAAATATGTTAGGGTGAGTAGCATTAAACGAATTCTTCAAAACAGCATGAAAAGGCTGCGTTTGCTGTTCTCGTCGCCTCATCTGTAAAAATTATTTCATTTCATTTCGTAACCTGCCGATGCCAGAACCCCGAAAAATGGCAGACACTTCTTAATATTCATCCTTATAGCAGCCTTATTCATCCATATTATCATTTTAACAATTTTCAAGAAACCGTGCAATAAAAGGCAAAAAATCTAATATTGATTAAAACTAGTTTTAATGCGGATATTTGAACGTTAGAAATATCACACGACAAAAATTGTTCGAACATTTTTTAAATTGAAAGATTAGTTAAAAATGCATTAAAAATAGTTTTTTTACATACAAAAATTCGCCGATAACAATTGAACCACACAAGTCACGTTTGAACCAGCGAAGTAAAAAATCAGCTGCACAAACAGGAGTAAATGATGGCACAGGAGCTTCCTCGTCACAATCAGAGTGACCCATTATAAAATAGAACAGACTCGGAAGCAAAATAACATAACATAACATTACATTACATTACATTACATTACATTACATTACATTACATTACATAACATTACATAACGTTAAATATACATATTACATAACATTACATTACATAACATAACATTACATAACATTACATGAAATATACATATTATACATAACATGACTTCCATAATACATTACGTCCATTATACATAACTAGCCTGACCGCTCGCTTCACTCGCTATCCGAGATTCGCTGTACGCAGTATCGTGGAACCAACAAACGACGGAAAAATCCCATACCCTACCGGGTATTTGTGCCCAATTTTATCAAAATCCGTCAAGCCATTCAGGAGTTGACCATGGTCGACCATATTTCTGCTATGGTCAGGGAATTAAAAATGCGCCTACGTTCAACTTGGGAGGCTACCGGATATTGGTGCCAAATTTGGTCGATATCCGTTGAGCAATTCGGGATTCGACCATGGAGGGGCCCATGGATGCGCTAAGGTCGACCGCGGGGGTAGTCCGAAGGGTCGATCGTAGATAGAATTTCACGTAGATTACGAATACGCGATAAAAAATAGGGGTTACCATTTCAATTAACGAAGTTGACCATGGTCGACCATAGTTCCGCTATGGTCAGGGAATTAAAAATGCGACGTTGCACAACTTGGGAGCCTACTGGATATTCGTGCCAAATTTGGTCGATATCCGTCAAGCCATTCAGGAGTTGACCATGGTCGACCATAGTTCCGCTATGGTCAGGGAATTAAAAATGCGACGTTGCACAACTTGGGAGCCTACTGGATATTCGTGCCAAATTTGGTCGATATCCGTTGAGCAATTCGGGATTTGACCATGGAGGGGCCCATGGATGCGCTATGGTCGACCGCGGGGGTAGTCCGAAGGGTCGATCGTAGATAGAATTTCACGTAGATTACGAATGCGCGATAAAAAAATAGGGGTTACCATTTCAATTAACGAGGTTGACCATGGTCGACCATAGTCAGTTGTGTTCCGGCAGTCGTGGAGCTAACATCGTATCGCTTATCGTTGTTTACGTTCACATTGACCGCGTTATCGACTCTCTTCGACCGGTGTTTCGGTGCGTATGATGGTGAGGTGCGAAGCTTGTAAAAACGATATAAAGGACCCGAAGGATGATGTGGCCTGTTCAATCTGTTTGAATCACTACCATGCAGCTTGTACCAAGCTGAGAACGGTGGAAAATTGGAGTAAGCTCGGTAAAGCAAGGAGAGAATGTTGGAAGTGTGAAAGCTGTAAGACAGAGGCTATGAGTGATATTGAGAAAATGCTTTCGAAGTTCAAGGACGAAATCCTTGATACTCTCAACCAAAAAATGAACGATGTTGAAAAGAGCGTTCAGTTCCTTTCGGATAAATTCGACGAACAGAAAACCATGATCGAGAACTTCCAAGGGAAACTTGGTCAGCTACAGAAGGAAAACCACGAACTTGGAGAAGAGGTAAAACAGTTGAAAATTGAAAATATGCAGTTGAACATAGATACACGTCGAAACAACGTCTTGTTTCACGGTATTCCAAACACGAAATCCGAAAATGTTGTCGAAATTGTTAAGCAAATCGGCAAACTAATGAAAATTGATATAGATGAAGAATCTATTGACTTTGCCTTCAGGCTATCCTCAAAAGATGATAAAAAACCAACCGCTTTACTATGCCGCTTTCTTGCGAGAAAGCAGAAAGATCGAATTCTCCAAGCCTACCGTGATTCCATCAACATACAAAACGACGGACCTGGGTTGAAATTGTCTTCTTTTGGCCGCAATTGGGAAGCTGTACGCTGTTACATTGGTGATCACCTTCCTAAGGAACTCTCTGCTCTTCTATATGAAGCAAGGACGTTGGCTAAAGAAATTGGATTCAAATACGTATGGACCAGGGACTACAAGATCAATATGAGAAGAGTGGATGGAGAAAACCCTATTCGGATCACTAGCGTTCAGCAATTGAAGCAGCTTAAGGATAAGTACTTGAACAAAACCCCTCCTAAATAGATATCAGTGAACATTAAATTAAATTGCCCCCAAAATGCATGGATTTGTCGGACAGTATAGATAATTCCTTAAAAATAAATACACCTACTTTTGTCAATTATGATGAGTTTAACAAACATTTTGCTAAAGAAGATTTTGGATTATTTTTATTCCACCAAAATGTGCGTAGTATCGAGCGTAATTTTAATCAGCTGGTGGTGGAAGTGTCTTTGTTTGAAAACAAACCAGATTTAATATTTTTGAGTGAATGCTGGCTTCAGAAAAATGTAAATATGGAATATAACATCGAAGGCTATGTATCCTATTATACTAAATCAAATTTTAACCAGAATAGCGGTTCTATATGCTTGATAAAAAAAGAAATAGAGTTGATCAACGTCAAGGAGTTGAGTATTTTCGGAAGCAGTGCTATAAAAGTAAATATAAGATTTGAAGAACAGATCATATCAATAATCACTATTTATCGCTCTCATTTGAAAAGCATGGAGGAGATCTTACGATTTCTAGTAGAATTTGAAACTATGATCTCTTTGGAAACGCCTAATATTGTAATAGGGGATATGAACTTTAATATAATGAGTAACCTGAATGATAAAAGCGTAGATAAATACCTTGATATTATGGCACAAAATGGTTATTTGTCGTATATAAACAGTGTCACCAGACACACCGTTTTAGGTTCAAATGATGGCACTTGTCTCGATCATATTTTTTCTAATTTAAATAAGGATATAAAATCTGCAATAGTGGACTCTCAGATCAGTGATCACAAAGCAATTGCTGCGCTGATTGTTCCAAAGCAACAAATTCTTAAGTTATCGGCTAGCAATAGAATAATTAAGAAAATAGATAATTTAAAACTAAATGCTGCGCTGACAGTTGAAATGTGGGACTCGGTTCTAAATCAGCCTGATGTTGATCAAAGCGCTAAAAACTTCATAGTTTTACTGCAAAACCATATAGCAGAGGCTACTAATACTACGGAAATTCCGAACAAGCAAATGCCGCTGAAACCATGGATCACTAGGTCACTGGTTGTATCAATTAGGAAAAGAGAAAAGCTCAAAGCAGTCCTTCGAAGGCAGCCTTTCAATACTAGACTTAAAGAGTATCTTTCCAAATACCAAAAAACTTTGAGGCAGCTCACAGATAAAGCTTATATAGATTACCATAAAACTCGTTTAAAACAATCAGAAGGAAATGGTAGAAAAACATGGGATGAAATTAATACAATTATAGGGAATAAAAATAAAAATAAAAATTACCTGCGGAAACTTAAGATAGGGGATATAATCTTGGATGGGCAAAGCGAAGCGGAAAAGTGTGCAAATACATTCAACAACTATTTTGCAAGTATTGGAAAAGAAATGGCAGACAAAATTAGTGATTTAAAAGAAGATGAAAACATAGCAGAAACAACTGAACATGATGTACAAATTACGAATAGATTAAAAAGCTTTAAAAGTGTAACAGAAAGTAGTGTGGTAAAGCAGATAGATTCATTAAGAGGGGGGTCTAGTCCTGGTATTGATGGAATTACAACAGAAATTCTAAAGCTCATCAAAAATGAAATTAGTAAGCCTTTGTGTGGAATAATAAATGAAAGTTTTAAACAAGGCAAATTTCCGAAGGTTTTAAAAATTGCACTCGTCACTCCTATTCATAAAGCAGGTAATGAAGGCGACTACACGAACTATAGGCCAATAAGTCTGGTATCATGTATAGCTAAAATAATAGAAAGGTGTGTCAAGGAACAATTAGTGGCTTATTTAGAAAATAATAATCTTCTTGCTGATTCTCAGTTTGGCTTCAGAAGTAAGCGAAGCACTCAAGATGCAACCTGCTTGTTACACAGTCAAATCGTGGGTGACTTGGATGGGGGTAGGAAACCATTAGCAGTTTTTTTGGATCTGGCAAAAGCATTCGACACTATATCCCACGATAAACTATACAGGAAAATGAAAGACTTAGGCATAGATGAATTAGCATTGGACTGGTTCAAGAGCTACCTTGAAGATCGAAAGCAAGTGGTACAAGTGAATGGAGTTAGAAGCGATGAAATAACACTTGGGTCCTACTCGGTGCCCCAAGGTACTGTTATTGGGCCGATCGCATTCGTGATTTACATGAATTCATTAGCAAGTCTCAAATTGCCCGGGAACATAATTCTTTTTGCTGATGACACGGTCTATTACTGCTCAGGGAAAACCTGGGAAGATGTGAACCATAAAGCTATTGAAGGATTAGCACTTATTAATAGATGGTTGGTTGTGAATAAACTTACTTTAAATGTCAAGAAAACTAATTTTGTCCCTTTTAATATCGAGCCAGGAAGTACTATCCGGATTCCACCCATACCCATTCATTCACCCACGTGTCAGGATTACAACAACTGTACATCTTGTGAAGTCATTGCTCCTTCATCATGTGCAAAATATTTGGGCATAGTTTTTGACACACAACTTAGATTTCAAAATCAGGTCACTCAAATCAATAATAAGCTTAGAAAACTAATTTATATATTCGCGAAGCTTTCGAAAATATTGAATAGAGAGTTATTGCGAAATGTTTATTACGCCTTGGTGGAATCTACACTCACTTATTGTTTACCAGTCTGGAGTAGCACTTATAAATCCATCCTAACACCAATTATTACTAGTCAAAAAGCCATAGTGAGGAAAGTTGACAAAGTCGGCTACCTTGACCACACTTTTCCAATTTTCAAAAAATTAAAAATTCTGCACTTCTCTAAATTGATCGAGTTTATTAATATAAAACATATAATTAAAACTAGAGATTATTCCGTGCCGTCACATACGTTTCGAACCAGATTCAGCAATGATTATAAAATTAGTCTTCCACTACTTCGAACCACATTTGCCCAGAATGCTTTTAACTATAGTGGTATAAAAGGTTTCAATGAGTTACCTCTAGAGCTAAGAAGGAGCCTAATGATTGGACATTTTAAGAAATCAAAACGGGAAGAACTTCGGAACTATTTTTATTTCTAAATTTATAATATATTGCCTACAGTGTAACATTGACAACATAAGTGATCAAGACAATAATTATATAGTGTTAAAAAAAAAAAAAACCTCTAATAACTAGTCGGTAGGAACAACGACTCATCTTCCTCCACGAGTTTATCTCAAATGGAAGATTAATTTCAGTGGATTTGTTTTCTGTTTTTCTATTGTAGAAATATCAAAAGTGTACTTTATTTTTTGTACTAAGTATATTGTATTAGTTTCTATGTAAACCTGTGTATTTCTGGAATAATAAAAAAAAAAAAAAAAAAAAAAAATAGTTCCGCTATGGTCAGGGAATTAAAAATGTGACGTTGCACAACTTGGGAGCCTACTGGATATTCGTGCCAAATTTGGTCGATATCCGTTGAGCGATTCGGGATTCGACCATGGAGGGGCCCATGGATGCGCTATGGTCGACCGCGGGTCGATCGTAGATAGAATTTCACGTAGATTACGAATACGCGATACAAAATAGGGGTTACCATTCCAATTAACGAAGTTGACCATGGTCGACCATAGTTCCGCTATGGACAGGGAATTAAAAATGCGACGTTGCACAACTTGGGAGCCTACTGGATATTCGTGCCAAATTTGGTCGATATCCATCAAGCCATTCAGGAGTTGACCATGGTCGACCATAGTTCCGCTATGGTCAGGGAATTAAAAATGCAACGTTGCACAACTTGGGAGCCTACTGGATATTCGTGCCAAATTTGGTCGATATCCGTCAAGCCATTCAGGAGTTGACCATGGTCGACCATAGTTCCGCTATGGTCAGGGAATTAAAAATGCGACGTTGCACAACTTGGGAGCCTACTGGATATTCGTGCCAAATTTGGTCGATATCCGTCGAGCCGTTTGGCCGTGCATAGAAGGACGGACAGACAGACAGAGCGAATGCGCAGGGCGAACCGCTGGCTCTATCATGTTGAAATTTATATGGAACCTCAATGGGCCCTACCCGCTTAATCCCTGAGAATTACATTGAAATTGGGTGAAATCTTTGGTTACTACGGCTGTAACAAGGAAATTGAATCTATTTCACGCCAGCGCATGCGCAGAGCGCACCGAGGGTCCGATCATGCTGAAATTCATACTGGAACTCACTAGGCCTTGTCCAAACAACCCTTGAAAATTTGAGCGAAATTGAATCAAAATTGTGAAAGTTATGCGTGTCTGTTGAATTTAACGTTAGCGCATGCGCAGGGCGTACCGCTGGATCAATCATGTTGAAATTTGTATGGGACCTCAAGGGGCCTTATCCGCACCATCCCTCAAAATTTGAGCTGAATCAATTCAAAATCGTGGAAGTTATGGCTGTAACAAGGAAATGCGGACAGACTCACAGACTCACAGACCGACAGACACGGAACCAAATTTGTTCAGTAGGCTTTGAAACGCAAAATGCAAGTGGAAATTTTGATTTCTGAAGACAAAAATTTTTTGGCTCACGAAAGTGAACACAAGGCAGACTCGGAAGCAAAAGTCTAGTCCCCTTGCAGTCAGAGGGAGTAAAATGCAGTTCTTGAAATCGGCCCTTTCACTACTGGCAGTAAAAAAGCGACGACCCCACCATTGTGCCTTCAGATACTGTTTGTTACTGACGATGGTTCGATCACCGAAACCGGTTGAGTTTTAAGTGTATTATTGGAAATAAACAACCTTTCAATAACTCCGTTTTTATTTTGAAATGTTTTCCACGATTCCATCGCGAGTGAAATAGTTCGTAATACTCTTACCTGAATATGTTTCAAGTTCACAACCTAATCTTGCGAGCTTACGCAATATAGATAGAATAGTTTGGTGTGATGAATAATGAATAAGAGAAGTGAACATATAATCACTCGAAAATGTTTTTTTATTAAAACTGAAAAACGTCACATCAAAAGCCAATGAGTTATGAATGTAAAACCTGTGGATGCTTAATGCAACCGCTGTAATGGAACATGATCCCTACAATATTGAAGACATATTCTCATTAGGTTAGAAAATGGGCTAAGCGACGTCGGAATATCGAGAAAAAATTTATAGTGCAAAGAAAATGGTTTCTGACCCTAAATTTTCAGTGTCTAACAAAAAATTGTAAGGCAAATGAATTCAACAAAAAATGTATGTAATATTTTATAACTTATTAACGAAAACTCAACTACCTTGAATCCATAATCTATTCAGATTTGCAAAGGCAAGAAAAAAATTATATAGCAGCCTAATTTTTGCTTACAATGTTATTGATACGTAGCCTTCTTCTCAATTTATTGATTCAAGTACATCATACTGTGAGCGATTCTTCATATATTTCAAAGCTGCCACCACTACCTTATTTTTATAATTATAATTTTTTCGTATTTTTTATTTTTATTTTTATTTGTTGAATTTTATGACACCCTGTATTAACGACGACATAGAATAAAATTTAAATATATGCTCAATGTTTGTCACAATCAGAGGAACGAAAGAAAATTCGGAATTATCACCTCAATTCCGTAAGGTTTCAATTTTTAGGATCACCCAACTACATTATTATATTCGTCAAATTATTTTGAAAACTTCTCCTTGTCCATGAATCGATAGCTTGTTGTCTTCATTTTGACATCAAAAACGAGGATCTACCGATATAAACACAATTAATTCAGACAGCTGAGTCACTGGTTGCAAGTACGGAAATGATTTGCATTACCTGCTGTTGTTTACTAGTATATCTTACCAACATAAATCTAACCCTTCTCAAAACTGGCAACTTATACTAATCATGGAGTTTCCAGTTACCAAGTTACCAGTTACGATCTCAAGTAGCTTATCGTAGTCTTTTATGATTTTTTTGAGGTTTTGTAACACCCTCCTATCATCGTCACAAGTGACTTCATACAGCAACGCGATGTGTTCATCTAACGAGCTTAGAAACATGTTAGGTACCTATTAGTAATCAGACGTAACTCTTTTAATAAATTATACTATTCTGTAAATCAGTCATAATCGTCTTGTCGAGTAATCTTAATTGAATTGTTTGATTAAATGAAAAACTGGAATGATAAAACAGGTACACTGAAAGTCTACAGTTGGCTTGAAATTAAAATAATTATGTAGCCTAACAATTCAGCTCACTGAGACAAATAAATAAGAAGAAGATTTAGGTCACCCATAAGTCTTATTGAACTGAATAATTCAAGTGGTAAAGCTGATCTTTATCCTGTAATCGGTACATAGTCAGGAGTCTGTATCATTGAAAAAGAAAAATCGTAATATTGTAAAATGAATGGAATCTTGATAGTTACGGTAATCGTACAAGCTGGTGAGCTACCCGAGTAGGTCCATGAAGAAAGTTGGAAGATGCGTCTCAAATCACACAATAGCCTTTAGCGTTGTGCAGTGTGGTCAGGTGTTGAATAGAGTTTCCGTGCACTCGTTGTGGTCGGTATGTAGTGATCATTCTGATGCATTGATCTTAATTTTCATGAAGATTTCTTAGGTGATGTAGATTTTCGAAATTTCTGCAATACTGTTGGCACTGGTATTTTATGACGTCTTTTTGGGCTTCTTGCACAGCATCGATTTCATCAATGATTCCAAAAACTTTCAAAATGGTGTTTTCCTTGCTATTAAACATAAATATCTGTTTTGTTTATCGTAGAGGTACTCGAAAATCGTCGACCCACTGGTGTTTCCATAATATGGATCACCCGTGCAGTGCAGCTGGTAATGCACGGGTACTCTACGTAGGCCACTTCTTAGGGACCTCTCCCGAACAGTATTGCATTCAACATATCTTGGACCTTGAATTTAGAAAGTTTGGAACTTGGATGGTCTCATCAACGCCTTTTATTACTTCTTTACCGATTTTGTTCACGGTTTTGGAAACGTTGGTAATTGTCTTTCCGAAGGGGTCCGTTGCAGATGACGTATGTCTATGAGGCAATCCGAAATTGTAGGGCTCAATTTCGAAATTTGTGGACCGGCTTATATTAGTGGTTATGTTGATGGTCTCGACACCGCACACCTCTTCCACTGCAATCGTATCGTCTCCTGTCTTTCGCGATTTGCCTAAATGTAGAGATAATTTTTTTCAAACTCGTATTTTTCTTGCTGGCCACATTGCAATCTTCTTAATCGACTCAATGTATCGAGATTTTTGATAAAGTTCGAGAAAACTATTGAGAAACACACACAAATCGATACAAAGCACGAACTTTTTTTCTCATAATGTGATGTCAGAACCAACTTGATATACCTTTTTCAGTAGAAACTAACAATGGGTAATTTCAGTGGATCTGAATTTCGGAAATTGGATGGTAGATTGTGGAATATGGGGGGACAGCACGGGTCGATCTGATTTTCTATTATTGCTGGGAAAAACATTTAAAAAAAAGAAGATGTTTGAATCGGGCGGGTAACAGCTACTGGCCTCAACTCTTTGCTAAGCCCATACCCCAAAAACTGCTGACGTCTACTAGCCACGATCATGGCTGGGAACAGTGGGGACCCTGCGCTCTTTCAAATTACCTGATTTATTTGGCCGCTCAAAATTCACGTGGAACTTTTTTCAGCGAATGGGCCTCATTTTCATTACTTAATGCTGGGGGAGTACGTTAGAAATGTGCGAAGAAAAATGCACAGGAATTCTCCCGAATTTTTATGGCGCTAAAGTCGTAAACCTGACTTGAAGGTGTTGGGGAATTTATAGCAAGGTGCCCCGTCTTTAGCGGAGACAGTGTATTTCTTGACCACTCATTCTCGTTCAAGTCCATTTGATCGCTGAAACGGTCTTTGACTTGATTACGCGTATTGAGATGGATGGAATAGAATTCAATTGTTGAATTTGCACTGTATATTTGCTTTTGTGCAAATTCTTGAATACGGACATTCTGGAATGGTCATTTATGGTATAGGCTAAGGGGTTTCTATAGAAATGGAACTTCGGCACAATCCTCGAATCCCAGTGGCGTAGCCCTATCCTGCCCTCATCGGCTCGGGGAAAAAACGGTACTTATCGGTTAACGGGAGGCCACTCATCTATTCAGAAGTCCCAAACAACCTGCTCATTCACGGGATAGTTTCTGGGATTGTTTATCTTTTTTGAGATGCGAGCGCTAGCGAGCATCCAGATCGCTCGACAATGCATTCCACTAATCTATTCAGAAGTCCCAAACAACCTTCAGCTTTTTTTGTAAAACAAATTTGAAAGAATTGTAAAAAATCGCGTCTTTACCCAACTTGGTACCGCCTGCCACACGTTCCACGTTTGCCATCATTCGACACTGACTGAAAACACATCCAGACAACGAACGAAAGCGATAACTAATAATTCAGAAAATAATAATTTAAATAATTTTAAATCGTTAAATGAGTGGCCTCCCGTTAACCGATAAGTAGGTACCGAAAAAACTTAATTTATCACAAATTAAAATTAAATGTTCAATAATGATAACAATCACAAAAGTATCAGAAACAAATGAAACAATAACATATTAAACGGTAAATCAAACATGAATAAACAGTCAAAAAAAAAATATTAAGTACGTGAATATTTTCCTAGCGATTGGGGAAGGAGGGTTGGATGGGGTGGGATGTGTTGTGTAGAAGATTCCCCGACTTCCCTGTAAAGGTCGCTTTACACTAGACCGGACCGTCACCGTCACGAGATTCCAGCGGCCCAGATCGGTCGGTGACGGTCCGTGATTCCTATTCACATCGGACCGATTTTCATCCGTCATGAATCCGTCGGAAAGCAATGCAAAGCATCAGTCGTTAGGGAAGTGAGAACTGAGCAAATGATACTGTAACATCTAATATAAAAATATACACCTATTTCTTACCAATTGTTTGACATTCCTCTCCAGTTTTACTCCAGATGTTGTTCTTGAAATCAGCGTTCTTGTATTTTGGATTGGAAAGATCGTAGGGCGGGGGATAAAGGCCGATTCACACTTGCCGGGCAGGGCAAGGCAGTGCAAGGACTGGGCAAGGCTCGGTTTTGATCGGTCCAATGTAAAAGTAATCCACCCGTTCACACTCATCGGGCAGGGTCCGTTCAAAGACCGATCCTTGCACGAACCTTGCCCGGCCGATCGATATCGGACCGATCAAAACCTTTGCCTGCCGCTTCCCCCACCCTGTCGCAGGTCAGCTACCTGCCTCTGGTCTTGTCATCAGTTCTGAGTTGGTGTGTGATTGTGTCTTATGTGATTTTTTCATGGAAGACGAACAATTGATTGAAAAAGTGCTTCACTCGTCGGTCAAAATCAACCAACTATTCGGTCTTCTCGCCGTAAAATACATAGAAGCGATACCCCACAGGCTCATGTTCACTAAATCCTCAAAAATCCCTCGAAAACTCCTATTTTCACACTAATTTTTTTCCCATTTTACCCCTGGGAGTATGCCGATCGGGCTGCTGTGTTTCGGAGTAAAACTAGGACCCAAATGTGTTCCCAAATGGGAACCCGAACTGAGTGCGAAAAAACGACTATTTTAGACCAAAATTTACCGTAAATTTAAGGCTGAAAGTTCCTTAGAACCACAATTTTCCACACTGGTCAAAATCTACTTCATATTCGGACTTCTCGTCCCAAAAACATGGAAAACAATACCTCAAAAGCTCATGTTACCAACATGTTACTAACACACAAAAAGTACCTATTTTTATACCCATTTGCAATCATAACACCCCTGGGTATATTTAGATCGGGCTGCAAAGTTTCGGGGGACAATTAGGGCCCAAATGGAGCGTGTGTGCGAATGAACGAATTTTTTAGACCGAAAATGAAGCCGGTGCACATGATACGGCGACGGCGTACGGCGGACGGACATGGCATTTTTGGAATCTACGCACCTTGAAACGGAAAAGAAAAAATTTTGAGGGTGTGCTATAAAAATTGTTTGCTGAGCGAATACATAGGTAGGTGTATTATTCACAGAATAATAAACCAAAACTCTGCAAAGTCGTTGTCACTTGGGTTTATTATTCTATCGGACATAGCTACAGCAATTTTGGCTGTTCACTTATTGTTCATTTCATGCGCAATAATTGAAACAATTATTTTAGGTGGTTTCCACCAATTTTGGCCCCCCAAAACACGAGCTTGGCTCCTGTTTTCCCCCACACAATCTATCAACATTCATAGTGCCATTTAATTGCCATGATTCACCTGCAACGCAACTTCAAGTAGCAACGCAATTTTTATCAACGCACCTGTTGACAGCATTGTGACGACTGCCCTGCCCGCCAAATGATCGTGAGATGTGAATACTCGGGATCGGTCAAGGCACGAGCAAGGCATTGCATGGTCCTTGCCCTGCCTTGCCCTGCCCGGCAAGTGTGAATCGGCCTTAAGTCCGCACTACCTCTGTCAGGATGAACTGTGGACCCCTGAACGTTGACGCGCTGGGTTAGTGGAAACATCTCCCTTCAAATTGGACTGTGCCGTTGTTGGGGATAATATTTCCATTATCCTAATAATTGATGTAATACAATTTACGCCATGACGGCCGACATTCGTGACGGGTACGGCGAGTCACCGGCCTTGTGAGTGTCTAGTGTGAAGCGACCGGCTGCGCGGCTGACCATGGCGCATGTAGAGGGTAAAAAATGCTTTAATGTTTTGCGTTTAAATCAAGATTTCTGCATTGACGATATGTATTACTTTGTTACATAATCCAATTTGAATATTAAAAAAACCACAGTCATGCAGCATGGCTATAAGAGCGAATTTTCGAAGAAATAACTGATTTTATGTAAAACTGTTTTATCTCAAGAAATAACCACGTTCCTTCATCTTCAAAGTGCTCCAGTTTGAGAACGGAATGAGATATCGCAATTCTGATTTCACCATCGTGTTCAGCGTACAAAAACCTTTAAAATGAGGTGTAACTTGTCAGACTGTTTCATTTTGGGAATTTATGGGTAATTTTTCCCCCCTAAAACTTCCCAAAACTCCCCCTTAGAGTGACCCGATTCTGCCCATCTACGAACTTAGCCTGTCGATTGCCAAGGCAGATTTTTCGCGCAAATTTGAACTTTTTATCTCAATTCTGTCGAGAGTTATCGTCTGGAATGACACATACATATAAATATATATATATATATATATATATATATATATATATATATATATATATATATATATATACATATAATTTTTGGTGTCTTTCGGTAGTGAATTCAGGATGGTCTGAAACGGATTTTGGTATCAAAATCTTTCGGAAATTCGAGTTTTAAAAATTTTGGACCGAGAACAATAGCTTCCTTTTCTTCGACAATTCGCTAAAAAGAAAGTTCCAGTCATGCAGCATGGCTGTAAGAGCGAATTTTCAAATATATATATTCGTGCAATTGTGTAAAAAGATGACATAGCGAGAAACCATACCACTATTCATTAAAATTATATCATTTTTTTCGTGATTTTAGTCCTTTTTACCGATTTTTGGCACTTATAAAGTCAAATAAATTTGACCCACTCTTTTTTGATAAAATATTGTCATCATCGAAATAGTCCCACTTCCTGTCGAGAATCACCATCCCACACAACGTCAGGTGAGTTAAAATTGATTTTAGCCCTTAATACCCATTTTTGACACCCAAAAATCCAAATTTGATCCCTATTCTGTATGAAAACAACTGCAACAGTATTTCCTGTATTAAATCACCCTTCCATACCACTTTCAGTGATTTTATATAAATTTTTCGCAATTTTAGCCATTTTTACCAATTATTTACCCCCTAAAATTCAAATTTGACCTCCTTAGAGTTTTTGAAAATTGCTCATCTTCGAACTCATCCTTTTGTTTGGCAATACGGACATTTTGGCGAAATTTGGAATTTTCATCATGTACCCAAGGTCAGATATCGTCTGGAGTGACACAAAAACAAATAAGTAAATAAATATACCTATATAATTATGATGTTAAAATCTAGGGGTGAAATAAGGATGCTCTGAACCGGATTTGCGTATAAAAAATTTCAAAAATTCATGTTCTGAAAACTATGGACCCATTGCAATAGCTTCGTTTTCTTTGAAAATCCGCTAATATTCTTCCCAAATAAATATGTTTCATGTTATCAATTTATCTTACCTATGCAACGTTACCTGTAACATTTAGTGCTTTGTTAAATTTACATTCAGCTTTGTTTGTAAAGTCAAACTTTACTTTTTCTAGTTCTGTTAACCCCCCCCCCCCCCCCCCCCCATTCAACAATCCTGGCTACGCCACTGTCCAATCCTCACAATCCTCCAATTATCCAATATCTCCTCTAGATGTTATGCTATCTCACGGAGCGTCAGGTGGTAAAAAATTAATTATACAAATCCTCTCGTTTTGGGAGTAAGTACCTCAACATACTTTCCTAGAATCAAAACGATGTTTGGTTAGTCATCCATCCATCCAGTGTTTTGGATAACCCATTCAAAAAAAAACCAGTCATGCAGCATGACTTAATGAGCGAATTTTCAAAGAAATATTCGAATTAATGGCTATGGTTTTGAATAAAGGAAAACTTCGGTCTAAAATTTGGTTTTCTATGTATATTCTCTTCGTATTTATTTTAATTTGTACGTTTTGTCCATCCTGATTCTACCGTTTGTTATGAGTAGATTCCTTGTTCCTTCTGAATGGCCTTTCCTCTTGACTACGATTTCAGGCCTGGTATCTAAAACCAGTTCAAGATTTGCTCTACTAGGTAGGTAGATCCTTCCTTCTTCATTGATATTATTTTTATCATGTTAAGTACCTACCTACCTTTGAATATCAAATATTCGTATGATACTGATAATAAATTGATAAGATACCTACCTAACCTTCTTCCTCCTACTGTTAGTACCTAAATTGAATAATTTGAAATAGATTTTTTCTTTCGTCTTCCTTCTAGTAATACGTGGGCCGGTACTTGTCTATCTATGAAGGTATCATAACAATAAATTATATGTCAAATGGGAAATTCAAGGAGTTGTACTAATCGTTTGCCTCCCCCTTTTTTGCTTCGAACTCTCGTCTTCAATTAATACTTCTCACATTTTTCAATCTGACCACTCTAAGGGGGTGGGGGGGGGGGGGGGTAAGAGTTTAAAGATTATCCTAGTTTTGGGTAATTTTTGCGCACTTTAAATGCTCTAATTTAAGAACGGATTTAGATATCTAAAATCCGATTTCACCATCGTGTTCAGCGTGCAAAAACCTTTAAAATGAGGGGTCACTTGTTAGAAAATAACATTTTGGGGATTTTTGGGTAATTTTTGCGCACTTTAAATGCTCTAATTTGAGAACGGATCAAGATATCTAAAATCCGATTCCACCATCGTGTTCAGCGTGCAAAAACCTTTAAGATGAGGGGTCACTTGTTGGAAAATAACATTTTGGGGATTTTTGGGTAATTTTTGCGCACTTTAAATGCGCCAAAACCCTCCTTAGAGTAGGCCAATTTCGCCCATCTTCGAACTTAGCCTTTCGATTGCCAAGATAGATTTTTTGTGCAAATTTGAGCTGTTTATCTCAATTCTATCGAGAGTTATCGTCTGGAGTGACACATATATATATATATATACATATAAAAAAGTGTTAAATTTCAGGAATCGTTTTAGAATGGTCTGAAACGGATTTCTATGAAGAAAATTTCCAAAAATTTATATTATTTAAATTTCGAAGCCATTGCAATAGCTTCATTTTCTTTGAAAATTCGCTAAAACGGTCGGAGGATTGAGTGAAACTTTGTTATCGCCACTTGTATTGAAGCCGCATGTTTTTTTTTTTGTTTTTTCCCCCGCCTTTTTCTTTCTTTCCGAAACACCTAAGTTCCCTTGAAAGAGGGAAATTTCCCCCAGATTCGGAAACACTGTTCATTACTCGCTCCTGCCATCAGCCGAGCTGGTGCCGGCCTTCTCTCAAATTAATTACTTTCGAGCAACTTTGGAAGGTCGAGAGGAGGGTTGAGTCGATGGGACGGGAGCGATAGGCTGAGGGGGGGGATTAAATATAGTAAGGGCGTTAGAGGTTGATCGGCGTAGCTGCTAGGATTCCGGCGTCAGTACGCTAAATCTCAGCAAAGTTGAGTCGGACAATTCATCTTGGACGGCTCAATGTCGTCACCGTGGAAAACTATTTGTTTCGACGGGGAAAGCAAGAAGAGAAGCTCTGAGCTGAGTGAACCGAAAGTAGGTGAGAGTGGACATGGGCCAAATTTCAAAGTTCCAGGTCTGACAATATTATGAGATAACAATTTAGTTTGTTGCGTTTTTCTCGTGTACAATTGGCAGCCGTTTTGGTTCAGAGTGGATTCATTTAGCACTTAGAAAACATGAATCAGACCTGCAATGCTGCCAAGTGCCAGGAATGCCAGCCTCCTTTATTTTCGCAGGGGAGGGGATTATTCGAAAAGTTCGAAAAATAAATCCAACCTTGTATATGCTATAGATTTCCAGTCTGAAATCAAAAATAGTCTCATTCCAGTCTAACTGCTGTTACTTGAGTTATCTCTAAATAGATTACATTAGGACATTCTACTTTTAATGCAACCGAAGTTACACCATTCGGCGGACTTCTGGCGACACAGCGTAAACAAGGCTTTGGATCATAAAATTACATGCGGTCAGTTTCGAGGCTAGTGACGGATATATATATATATATGCAAAGTCCTTGTCACATGGGTTTATTATTCTACTGGACATACCTACAGAAATGCTGGCTGTTCATTTATTGTTTCTTTCATGTGGAATAATTGAAATAGCTATTTGTGATGGTTTCCACCAATTTTGGCCCCCAAAACACAAATTAGGTAGGTACCTATGCTCCTTTTAATTTTTTTTTTTTCAAATTATCTTTGATCATTGGTAGTGCCATTTAATCGTCTTGATCCACGTGTCGACACTTTTTCTAGTGTTATTATACAAATTTATGGTGATTTCAGACGATTTTCCAAGTTTTTGCCTCATAAAAAATCAATTTTGGCAGCTGAACCTTTGGTAGAACCTCAATTTTCCACTCTTTGGTCAAAATCGACTTCATATTCGGCCTTCTCGTCCCCAAAAACATGGAAAAAGATACCTCAACAGCTCATGTTACTAACATGTTACTAAAACACCAAAAGTACCTATTTTTATACACATTTTCACTCATAACTCCCCTGGGTATATTCCGATCGGGCTGAAAAGTTTCGGGACACAACTAGGGCCCAAATGGAGCATGTGTGCGAAAGAACGACTTTTTTAGACCGAAAATGAAGCCTGTACACGTGATACGGCGGACGGCGGACGGACATTGCATTTTTGGAATCTACGCACCTTGAAACGGAAAAGGAAAAAGTTTGAGGGGGTGTTATAAAAATTTTTTGCTGAGCGAATACATAGGTGTATTATTCACAGAATAATAAACCAAAAATCAACTGATTCTGAACATTGAGAAATCTGCTCTAACTTGACAAATATTCTATATATTGATGTGCAGTGCGTGTGACAAGATGAACTATAATTATTATTAGGAACTGCATATATGATAACAGTTGCCAGGACGCTGCATTAGTTTGGAGAATTGTAAAAGTTTGAGTTGTTGATTGCTTTTGGATTACAAAAAGGTCGTTCTTGATTCGGCCAAGAGACCGGGTTTTCGCCAGCCATGCTGATGTTTGGCCGTGAACTGACATTACCCGTGACACTGTTGTGTGGTCGAGTACCAAACCAGTCTACAGCGACCGATTTTGCAAAAGTGCTGCAGGATCGATAGGAGTCAGCACACCAACTGGCTAGAGACAGACTCTGCAAGGCATCAAACGATTTAAAGCGACGTTACAATGTGCGATCGGAGATGCCAACGTTCAAAGACGGGGATCAGGTTTGGTGCTTCAGGTCAAGACGGAAAGTTGGTGTATGTCCGAAGCTACAGTCCTCCTGGCTTGGACCCTGTACAGTGAAGAAGCGAATTTCGGATATTGTTTACCGGATCAAGCTGCCATCAGGCCGGAAGTACGTGGTACATGCTGACCGGCTGGCTCACTACACCGAAAATGGGAGGGAGAAGTGATGTGCAGTGCGTGTAACAAGATGAACTATAATTATTATTAGGAACTGCATATGATAACAGTTGCCAGGACGCTGCATTAGTTTGGAGAATTGTAATAGTTTGAGTTGTTGATTGCTTTTGGATTACAAAAAGGTCGTTCTTGATTCTGCCAAGTATTTCAATATTTGCCAACGCAGCTCGGTCCATCAACACCTGCCTCTCCATATTCACCAGTCCATCAACTTGACCATTTTGGACATAGCTTCTCCTAGCAGGAACATGCCCAGTAGAGCTCCACCATTGTCTACCAGGTTGGCCTAATCCGCCAACCATAATACCTATCGGCAGATGATCTCATTGGCCAGCACCTGCAGATGCCTCTGTTCCAGGAATCTGAGCAACCGCAAAATGTACCGATCGCAAGAAAATATGGAGGGTCTTCCAGTCTCCAGTAGAAGCAAGTAAGTGGAAACAGTTTTCGGATGGAAACGTACTGGACTGTTCCACCTTTCCCACTGTCTTGATCCCCAGACCCACAAATTAGGTATCAGTTAACCCTGATACCTAAGTTTCTGATGCATCAACAAGATGCTCCTAAGGCAACCTATTCACTCTATGTGCTTTCACTTTTTGCAGTTTTCATTACACTTTTGAGCTCCACGTCATTAAATATCGCATCAAGGTCGAGCTCCAATATCCAACGCACAGGGCCTTTTGGGATTTGAGCCGCGAATTATCTGTTCACTAGTAGATAATAATGCCCCTTCAGTTCTTCCAAGGATATGCCAGTCACCTTTGGAATGCCTTTCTTCCTAAATACAGCCACATTGCTTCAGAACTCCTTTATAGTTCTTGTCGCCTCTACATTTCTTCCTGCGTTTCGTAATATAATGTTCTTTACTTATGAGCAACAATCCGTATTATGTATCTTATGAATGTACAACATTTTCATGACGGGACTATTGGAATCTCTATCGTGCTGTAAAAGTCCCACAGTAGATGTAACACCATTTTCCTCGGCGCCCCACAGTCCACATCAATACTTCATTCCAGAAGAGTGGCATATGATCAGAGTAAAGTTCCTGCCCAACCTTCATGACCACCACTCTATCCAACAAGCTTTTGGAGACCGTTCGAACCAAAGCTTTAGACATGATTTTCAGCTGCATCAATTCAAGCTGCAAGTAAAATGTGTATATTTTATTTTCGGTTTTTAAGTATTTCTGTGTTACTCCAGGTCTGGCGTTGGCTACATTATTGAAAATTCAAATGTTCGCCAAAAAGTCGAACTCTACAAAAGAAAGGATAGTGAGGAATGGACGTGGGTCGGAATTTGCTGCTCATTTGCTTAGCTTATTTCCTCTGAAACGGATTCAGCACCCTTGAAAACACCTGTATCCCAATTTTTCAGCTTCGAAATCCCAGTAGCTTGGAGAAAATAAGCTGAAGAAAAAACGCGTGTGTCATCTGGTTCCCGCGTGCGGGAGCAAGAGGGCAATACATACCACATGCCGTCACGCTTTTCCCTTCCCCTTTTCACCCACTTCCGTTAATTTCCAACCCATCACATAGCACCTTTTCGGAAAGCTGACCTTTATACCTACTGTTTGAAAGAATTTAAAAAAAATTCACGCTCATTCCTCATTTTGAGCATGTTTGGTCGTGGAAAAGGCATTACTAGACATAGAGCAACCAGCTTTCGCAGCCAAACACCTGTTTGATCTATTAAATTTATTCGAAAATACGGAGTTATAATTGAAAATAATGTGACTTAATTAGGTTACTAAAAGTAAACGAATTTGGATTAATTCGACAGGCGGGTCTAATGGAGCTCCTCCTACCGAATGGAAAAAATATATAACATAAAATTTTCCTTATATTACTGATAGGTATTTTGATTGAATTGGGGTTACCAACAATACTTTCGTTGGACTTTATAAAAATGAGAGTCCTTGTTCCAAGAACTTTATGGATGGAAATAAACGAAACGATATTCTGACCGTATAGGCTGACGAATCTGGCACGGCGATCGCGGACTCACTGCACTTCAGTTCGTGTCGGGAGAGGATGGTGCTCCTAGAGGCCTTCCAGGGATTGCTCTAGACCAACGGGACGACGAAAAAGTGAGGAGTACTCGTTGCTGCACGATGAAAACCGTACGATGCGCACACGATGCAGTGGAAGAGAAACGACAGGATCGGACAAAAAACCAAAAGAAAAAAGTTGCGGACCTCGGGACTTCGTCAGTGATGCAGGGACCCACAGAAACCCAACTTTTCAGCAAAATTCTCTGGATAGAGATGGAGAAGTAGCGCGAAATGCCTGGCAGGATACGGGGACCTTCAGGATTTACGGATCGGAGACGATGGTGCGAATAACGACGACGTGAAAGTGAGGAATGTGGTGCAGTTTATCAAGAGAAGGAGTGACGATGCGCAGGCGCCGACGCCGTTCTCTTTTTATAGTTAATGTTTACAGATTAGCGTCGGCTCTTGAACGACGATCTCGTCAAAGAGAGCACAGAGCAGAGCACTTAGGAATAAGTTTGGGTCACAAATAAGGGTCGAGTTTGTGTGGTCAAACACATAAAAAAATCATCAGAACCCGTTATAAATCGTCAAATAGGTTATCATTTTGAAATGTTCAAAATATATCTAAAGAGTCTGAAGGATGGAGACTACAGACAAAGTAATTTCCAATTTTCTATCAGCAATTAACTAAAATAATATAGCTAAAAATATTTTAACCAAAGAATAGATGGATGATTTTGATTTTTCTGAACCTAAAATATCGTAAAATCAACAAGAACATGTATTTTCAACCTACTTTTTACTCTCCCATCATCAAATCATCCACACCCAGATATACTAATAATACATCTCATGCCTTGAAGACCAGGCCATGAGTTCATTCAATCTTTTCTACTTAATTGACACAGTCATGTTCCCTTCGCATTTCCGAAAGACACCGTTCATCTTTACCTTCATTTTTTACCTACCCAACCCATCGCTCGCTTACAATACCCCAACCTAAAGGACACATAACGCCGGCACCTATATATCTCATCTCGATGTTCGATGGACCGCCATCACTTTCCCGCTCGGCGTCATATGAGGTATTGGAGATGTTATTTGACGGTTATAGGAGTCGAGGGACGCTGAAAAGTGGTTGAAGGGCGCATTTGGTTCGAGCTGACGTGTTTAGATGATGCGGCGCTGTACGGTGAGCGAGGTAGAGAAGTTACCATTGTCCTCATATACGTATATGTCCCTCGTCGAGCCATTGAAACATCATTCAGGTTTTTTTTTTTTTTTACATTCATTTTGTACCTCTATCGCAAACCGAATTTCCTCTCGTGTCCTGACGGCAACCTTGTAAGTTGCTTACAAGAATCACCTATCTTAATAGAGGAACTTGAAGTTTGATGGGCCGATGAAGTGGAAATCTCATCGAGAAACGAGGGTGACATGAAAGACTATAATTGCATCGTTCTAGTTGGAGACATTTAGAAAGACACCAATGCCTAGTTGCCTAGTTTTACTGTAATTAGGGACGCCTGCATTTTTTCTGAATCATAGGTCCTTCATTATTTTTTTCGATTTTGGAGAGACGTACAAAGCCGTTTCATACCATCTTAAAACCCTATATGTAAAAGACCGTATGTATCTCTGTATGTGTGAGTATAGTGTAAACAGCAAAGAGGATCCGATGATACAGGGATAGACATTTTTAGAGCATTGGACTGGTTCTGAACGCCATGAAAACGAAACCCCGATGGTGTATAGATACACGGAGCATGGAACTCCGAAATCCGTAATGACCCATAACCCAATTAGCACTTGTCTTGTCAGACACCGAACAGCTCTCCCTAAAACTGTTGTAACAGAAGTTTCCGATCGGTTCTGGAGTGTTCATTAGGGCTTATTTATTTATTTTACAATACAGGCAAGCCTAGTACAATATAATGACATGATGTTATTTATAGATAATAACATGAGTATTTGTTACCTATAATGTATCAGAAATGATTTTAATTTTGTCCGAGTATAGGTACCAGTAGTATCCAAAAGCCAATCCTGGCGCACTCCCTTAGATCTCTGATAAAAAGTTTTAACATAAAAGATCAGAACACATATTTTCACTTGAATCCTTGATGTTTTTTATTTTCACTTGAATCCTTGATGTTTTTTATTTTCACTTGAATCTCTGATAAAACTTTTTTATCACAAAACATCAGAACCAGTGACTTTTTCATTTTTAGCGACTTGAATCTCTGATAAAATTTTTTTTAACACAAAACATCAGAACCAGTGACTTTTTTAAAAAAAATATTTTTTCATCAGAAACTCTAGTGAAACTCTAATAATTTTTCAATCGTAAATAAAAATGTAAATTTAGGACTATTTAGGGGTCGATATTTTCGAAATTTAGCTCTCTCTGATGTTTTCACTAGAAAAAATAAAAAAATTAAAATAACGTCACGCTAAAAATATTTTTGAATCGTCTTAAAATAAAATGATATCGTCTTAAATTAAAAAGACGAGACGCTAGATCTCTTCTGAATTTGTGAATCCCAATCTATTTAAAGGTGGTGTCGAATCGACCCCACCTTTAATAGAGAGGGTCTCGATTTGATACTACCTTTAAGAATTCAATTCAAACAGGATAAATAGTATCCATACAAGAATAGACAAAAGAAAAAAGTGGGTGGATAATAAAAAAAGTGAGGGGGGTAGTTAAAAGAATAACTTTTATAATAAAATGTCAGTGATTGAAATATATAAGAATGCCGCTAAAAAATCAAACTACTCATCTTTCAAGGATATTAAAAAAGGAACTTATACCATCTTGGAAAATTTTATAAAAAATTCGGAATATGGTGAAAGCGTTGTCGTTAAAATTGATTATGATGATGAAGAGATATGTTTGTTTTTACCTAAAAGAATTTCACGTCGACTTCTTAATCACGTTAGAAACAATCCAGAAAGACATCCTGAAAAACTTATTTATAATGGAACAGATAAAAAGTCAAATGCCTTTCTGATTGACTTTGAGTAAATATTATGCTTTTCAAAGACTTAGTATCTATTACGTTTTTATAGGGAATCTCTATAAAAACAAACTTAAAACCTATTTTTTTCTTACTCATATTTAACGGATAACACACTAGTCTTTTTTATTGTTTTCTTTTATTATTTCTTCAAGGTGAGTTTTAAACTTGTCTCTACTTATGTTTATTTTATAGTGGCCCCAAGCCAAAGTATTTATGCCATTTTTCATTATAAATCTTTTATCATCATGAGCGGAAAGAGCTTTCTTATTCTGTTGTTCTGTGGTCACATCGTGTTTTTTCGATTTGAATAATATCTGTTTCTGATAGTTTGGTTCTTTAAAGAATAAGCATCTTTTATAATCCTCTATACTTAAACCCTTATTAACGACATTTTTCTTTACTCCTTTAGATTTTTTCGTAACATCATTAGTTTCGAATATTTTAAAAGCGTAGCACTTTGGACGAAGTCCAATAAACTCATTCATAATCTTACCTTCTAACTCATCTTTAAATTTCCCCAACACTTTTTTATTAACATGTGGAACGTTGTAAACATTATTTTTTGGATAGTCGGAAGTATCGAAATGATCCAACATATTTTTCATATCATTATAAAAATCATCCGTTTTTATTTCCATTATTAAACTATCTGTATCTCCGTATAATAAATTTACATCACTTTTATATTGTTTTTTAACCGTGTTGTAATAAAAATCATACATGCAAGTTTTGGAAATGTCTAGAATACTCATTCCGATGAAAATTGGTTGTTTAAGTGTGATATTTACTTTTTCCATGTGTACAGCCGCTAAGTTTTCGGAATAAATAGTTCTACCTTTAAAGTTTGGTTTTGAAATTAGTTTTTCCAATTTAAAACCATCAGAACAAAGCCTAATATCCACATGTTTACGCACATTCATCATTGTCCGACCAGATACACTATTGTTCATAATTTTAAAAAAGTCTTGTTCGAATTTTGTTTTGGCTTTTGCTCTAAGATTAGTATTGTAATCAATATAGATTTTTAACCAAGCACTTTGGTCAAATTCTAAAACCTTATGAATTTTTTCTAATTTCATTCCTAGTTGTAAATACCGTTTTAACGTAATGTAATGGATAACGTATTTTTTCTTATCATACAACGTGGTTAAAAGTTTTGGTAGTTTTTCATCTTCATAGTTATTTTCAGGGGCTAAAGGAAAATCAGAGTGTAAATCGTGGAGTTCTTGAGGATATTTTAAATCAACTTCTAAAATATAGCCCTTGGGTGAATCATCAGGAATGGATTGTATATCGAAATTATCTAGATCCATTTTCCATTCAAAATTTCCATAAGGTAAAAATTTACTCATCGCCCAACCGTAAAGATTATTTGCATCCAAATACTCAATGAAAACAGATTCTTTTTCTTTGTTGAATTGATCTCCCATATATTTATTATTGGCTTTCGCGTATCGTTTTGAACATAGACAAATTCCACCTCTTATTCCATTTTCTACGAGTAAAATCTTATCATAATCCGTTAACAATTCAATCTTTTGTTTGGTCATTCTCAACATACAATCCCAAGCGAAACCTGGTGTTGTATAGTACCAAGCGGGATCTAATTTATAGTTTTTTAAAGATATATTTCTAAAGTTTTCCATGATATCTGCTAACTAAAGAACATCAATTTTATTGTAAAGTTCTGTAAATTCTCCCAAATTTTTAATTTTGAATGTAGACCAAATTTCTAGAGCATTTTTATAATCATTTTCTTTAACATTTTCTCCAGTGAGTTTACTGTAGAATTTCTCTATAGGTGGAAGGTTAGTTTCTCGATATTTTTCAACAGAGTCCATATACTCATATGGATAAGCTAATTTTCTAGTAATTAGTTCGAGATGTTCTTTTGGGAAATACTTTCTTATTTCCCTAAATTGATTTTTGGTTAAACTTTTAGCTAAAGAATCTAAAGAAGCAGAAAGAAACTTAAAAGAATCTATGAATCTCAATTCTATAGTCTTTATCTTTTTGTGACCATTTTTATCGAGTTCATTACTTTTATAAGCTACCATTTTAGAAAAGGAAATGTACTTCTCTTCACTTTGTGGTAAAAGTTTAATATCGTAATTATCTTTTTCAAATTCTTTAATAAATAGATGTGCATCGTAGCCAGAAAGATTATGGAAAAATACTGGAATAAACTTTGGATTTTTATATTCTAAATTACAAATCGAATGAGCCGCTCCTCTGTACATTCCAGTCAAATGTGAGTGATCCCTTACTTTTATACAATTATCAGGTATATTTTCCTTCGAAACTTCTAATTCTTCAATATATTCATCTGCTTTAACATCATTTTGTTTATCGATAAAGTGTTTAATTGTTTTTCTCAGTACATCATGTCTATTTTCAATTATAGGTGGAAGTTCATTAAATTTTCTTTCACAAATATGGCAACTCTCAGCACTATCGTATTCTCTTTGTTGTTCTTCGGTTAAATTTGTCATGGGAATATTAACGTCATAGTATTTTTTCGCCACCATTATGGCATCCTTTTTTATTTTTTCGTAAAATACTTTTACCACATCCTGCCCAGAATATTGTACAAGTTTATAATCGCCTACATAGTTTTTCCTACTATCGTCTTCGACATTTTTCATGTAGTAAACAAAACTGTACGGTTCATGTTTTTGAATGGCATTTGTATAACATTCATCGGGATTTGGTTTGCAGGTATCAATCTTTTGTAACGTACATTCAAAATCTGCATAAATTGTAAAAGGTACTTTTAAAGAGTGTCTATAATTTTCAAATTGCAAAATGTTATCATAAGGTTTTGGTAGATCTACTTTAACAGCTTTATGAACTCCGCAATATTCTTTATGTTCGTTTAATTTAACCTGAGTTCCAAAGCTATTCAAACACATTTTACATAAAAATCTTTTGTGTCCATTCTTTGTTAGCTGACTATGGCCAACCAGTTTCCAAAGATTCTTGATCCAACAATAATGTTCAGTTTCCTTGTTTTTCAAGTACAACAAGTCAATGTGCCTTTCCTTTTCATCTTTCGTTATTTCCAAGGGTACTATAGTATTTCCTTCATTCAGACAGTAAACATTAATGGAAATCCTAGTTCTTTTCTCAAACTTTTTCACATCGATAAGTTTCATAGGAAAACTGATATCTTTCAACGCTTCATCAAACTCATGTTCCCATGTTATGTACTTTCCTATTCTATCAGAATCGCGGTCTGCAGGATGTAAAGCCGAAAGAACAGCCCATAGGAAACATTTATTATCATTATTTTGTACATTTATAATTGCTTTCCTACTTTGTAGAAACTTAGGGAGTGGGATGAAAGATGATCCTCTCAAAGGAATGTACTTGTTAACGTTCAGTTCCAAATGTTTGATTTTATGAAGTTGCCAATTAGATCCTTTAATTTCGAACGTTTCCATTTCATTTAGAATTTTCTGTTTCATTTCATCGTAACAGTTTGCAACTTCTGCTGACTGCAATATTATTACGTTTTTAGTTTTGAAATTGAGTTCCTGATACTCCATGTTATTTTTGTTAGTTCCTTTTTTAAATTCTGCGATTAAAACTACATTAACTTTTAGTTTCATTTCTCTAAGTTTCCATTTGATTAAACCTGTTACGGTTCTTTTAATACTGTTCAGAAATTTGGAAGCATCTTTAAATCCTTTCGTATTTTTAATGTTGTAAGTCACTAATCTAGATTCAAATGCAGTTTCCTTTTCAACAACTTCCGTTTTCGGTTCTCTGTTTTTTTCAAATACTTTTTCACTAAAATTAAATACTTTGTGTAATTTCCTCGGATTTAAAAATACAGGTTTCGCTTTTCTAGGTTTTCTGATAGTCATTGTCCGGTCCGGGTCGTTTTTTCCATGACGCTTAGACTTTAGATGTCTAGCCCAATTTTTATAAGTAGTGCTAACATTGCACTTTTCACAATGCCTTCTCGTATCGTACATTTTTATTAGAAAAGAGATTCTTTTAACTAACCCCTCATTTTTTTGAATTCTTAAAGGTGGCGTCGAATCGACGCCACCTTTTTCTTTTGTCTATTATTGGAGAGATCCTTTTAACTTACCCCTCATTTTTTTAGCCAGTGACTTTTCTAAACATGTAAACTATTTTTCTTAGCTTCTTCATGTATTTAAAAAATTTTTAAATACATGGGACCCATTAAACCCAAATTCTTAAATAGGGTTTAATGGGATCGGTTGAATATTACGAATATTCTATCAACGATAGTCGTAATATTATCACATAACATTTTATTTATATAAAAGAAATCTTTTATATAAATCATTTTATTCATAATTCTAGAATTCTGTTTTTTGTAGTTCTTGAGCATAGAAAGATCCTTCAATATCTTCATCATTTAAATCTTTGATTTTGTATGTTATTGGATTAGTAGAGAGAATATCAGAAACCACAAAAATTTCTCTGGTCCAATTTGCTTCATATT
Source organism: Leptopterna dolabrata (assembly GCA_954871275.1). Classification (NCBI taxonomy): domain Eukaryota; kingdom Metazoa; phylum Arthropoda; class Insecta; order Hemiptera; family Miridae; genus Leptopterna; species Leptopterna dolabrata. The sequence continues at coordinate 83,978,658 of OX940974.1, forward strand.
TATTTACAAAAGTTTTTTTAAATCTTTTGATGCGAACCCTATCACCAACACTGAATTTAACTTTCTGTAAATTTTTTTTGTTTCCAAATAATCGTACTGTAACGTCATTTTGATTTAATTTTGTGACTTCTGATGGTTTCATACCAATAGATCTATGAAAATCTTTATAATTGTATTCATTAATTAAATCCTGTAGAAAATCAACCCATTTTTTATCATTCTCAACTTCAAAAAGAATTTTCATTTTACCATTCAATGTACGATTAAATCTTTCAATAATGGCAGATTTTTCTTCATTCTGTGTATGATACATTTTTATTTGGTGATTTTTCAGAAAATCTTTGAAAAGTTTATTTTCAAACTCCAATCCTTTATCCGTATGAAGCAAATTGGGGGCATTATGATTTTGAGATTTTGCTTTTTCTATTATTTTCTCAAAAGCTTTAACAACATTTTTTCCATCCTTTTTCTTCAAGGGTAAGGCCCATGCAAATTTTGAAAATGTATCGATAACATTAAGCATATAGCCGTATCCATCATTCTCTTTTTCATAATTTTTCATGATTATCAAATCAGCAGCCCACAAATCATCAATACCTTTAGTAAATATTGTCCTTTTTTGAAATTTATTTCTTATTGGCTTGTGTAATTCTTTAGCAAGAGATAATTTTTCATCATCATTCAGATCTTCTACTACAGGTTCTTCAGAATTTTCTTTCTCAGGTGAAGTGATAAATTTACTCTTTTTGGTTTTACATTTTGAGCATTTAGCAGCCACTCTCCATCTCCCGTTGATAGTTTGCACTCTTTCAGCATCAATATTATTGGTTCTCTTCTTACATTTATGGCAATAAATAGGATCAGTTAAATCATTATCCATTTTATTATAGGAAAAAAGGTTTTTTATGAGAAATATCTCATAAAAAAGAAGCTCCTCACTCACTCTTCAATCAAATGCAAATAAACTGTAACATTTTCAAATTGCAGCTCATCTCCATTTTCATTTCTACATGATAGTTTAATCTCTTTAATATCTCTCATTCCTTCTCGTATAGGGCTGTAAAGAATCTTTTTATTTGTTTCCATATAAATAGTATTGGGGAGAATCAGTTTCTCTATCAAAGATACATGCAGTAATTCATGTTCGCTATGAAGATGGGAATGCTCATCATGATTAGCAAAACTATAATCAATAATATTACAATGCCATTCAATTAACGAAATAGGTTTGATTAACTTTGGGTTGTCTTCAGAATAGTAGTCCTTATTAACTTCAAAATAATCCCCAGGTGTTTTACATTGTTTAAAATCAAATAGTTCACAGAAATTTCCAAAACGTAAAAATTCAATTAAAACAGGAGATTTAAGAAAAAATCTATTACGATTTGTAGTGTAGTCTACTTTAAAAACCAAACTTTCAGGTTTTATTTTTTTTAATGTGTCAATTTGTGATTTATATAATGTTTTATTCTTTTCAAAACCCTCCATGAGTTCAGTTATATAACTTTTTATTTTTAAATATAATTCTCTTCTAAACGTCTCAACAGTAAATGTGCCATCTAACACATACTCGTGATGATACCATACATCTGTAATAAGCAATTTTAATGATATCAATACATCTTTTACTTGAAATGAAAGAGAAGGTGAAGTAAATAATAACTTTACTATTCCAAGTTTATAATTTTTATTGGGATTTAGAACAATTTTTTGAGCAAAAGTTATTTTTAGATCTCGATGTTTATCAGAAATCTTTATTAGAGTCATGCTTTTATTATAGAATACATTCTTTTAACTAACCCCCCAAATGAAAAAAGGTCACTGGTTTTGATGTTTTGTGTTAAAAAATTTTTACCAGGAATTTAAGTCGCTAAATGAAAAAGTCACTGGTTCTGATGTTTTGACTGGGCATGGATAAAGTTTTTTCGTATAATAAAGATGAGTAAATACGAGATTGAACCAATTCCGTTTGATAAAAAAGAGGCTAGAAAAGGAATTTTACCATTACCTTTAAGAGCATTAATAGTAGGAACTTCTGGTTGTGGGAAAACAACACTTCTCTATAATCTCATCACAAAATCATGGGGAATCCCCTTTCATTATCTATATATTTTTTCAAAATCTATGGATCAGAATGCATATGAGTTTTTGAGAAGCGCTTATGAAATAATTTCTGTAAAAGATGGTGTGGAAATAGCACAGTTTTTCAGTAATTGTGAAGAACTTTTACCCCTAGATGATTGTCAGTCGAACAGTTTGGTAGTTTTTGATGATTGTGTTAATGTTCAACAGCAACAAGTTATTAAAGATTATTACGTTAGAGGACGTCCTAAGAAAATCTCGTGCGTTTACTTGACACAATCATGGTCAAATGTTGATAAACAACTCATTAGAAACAATATTAATTTTTTATGTGTATTTAGACAAGGACCAAGATACATGCGAGATATTTATGATGAATATGTGGGAAGTGATTTCACTTATGGCCAATTCAAAGAATTATGCTATTCTTGTTGGGATGAGGACTTTGGTTTTCTAACGATTGACCTAACAAAGAAACGCAGTAACGGACGTTACCGAAAGAAATTTGGTGAAATATTTTAGATAAAAAATATAGATTTTAAGTTTGCCTTAATTAGGAACGGCGAATTACCGGCCCTAATTTTTATAGGGATTCCCTATAAAAACGCTACACGGATAACTTCAAAAAATCACATTGGGAAACGCTTCAAAAATCGCATTGGGAAACGCTTCAAAAATCACATTGGAAAACGCTTAAAAACGCAAAAATAGCGTTCCTAAGCGTTTAAGCGTTTAAGCGTTTAAGCGTTTGAGCGTTTTAACGTTTAACCGATTTAAAAAAAAAATTTTCCTATAATAAAAACATGACAACAAAAATTACTTTAGAACAAGCGCTTAGACAGAAATTCAAAGAAGCGCAAAATGAAGTGATGAAGGAAAAAGAAGTCAAACTTAGAGAAATCAAAAAGATTGATCAACCCTCTGAAGATGAACAAATAATTTTCACAAAACGAAAACGTAAGCCCATGACTGTGGCTGAAGCTAATAAATCGATTAAACTCAAGAAAAATTTACAGAAATTAGCAAAACAAGAAAGGGTTAACCAAGCATCTGATAAGGAAACAAGAGAAAAGGCTTATGAACCTATAACTTCACGATTAGATAAGGTAGAAAAAGCAGTGAAACAGACTGATGAAGATCTTGGTAAAAAATTAGAACTCATTCCTGTAATAAAAACAATTAACCCCTTGGCTATCAGTTCGCCTAAAAAAGTTACTTTTAAAGATGTTGATACCGAGGCCCAAGGTATTGATACTGAAGATACATTAAATCAAAGCTTTTCAAGTGACAATGTAGATAGGGATTATGAAATGGAAACAATTTTACAAAAAAGTGTTAAATTACCAAACTCTTCTGTAGGTCCTTTAGGTATTGGACCAATTGCAGAATTATATATTCTTCATCCTGATAGACAATTTGGAATATACCCTTTAAAAAATCATATCTTTATTGGAAATAAACAGATACGAGTAAATGGAAATGATATTGAAATAGAAAAAATGAAATATTCCGGTACTGAAGGCTTATGGAAGCTCTTAACAAAACCCATAGCTTCTGATATTCCATCCAAAGATGAGTACACTAATGAAGACTTTAAAGCTTATACAAAAATCCTCATTCAAACAGATAGCATGTTTCAAAATAATAATCCCGAATCTAAACAACCAAAATCAAGTGTTAGTAAAAAATGGAAAGAAATCATAAAACCTATCTGGGAGTATAGTAAAAAGAAAAAGATTGGCACTGGGTTGATTAAATATACTGAAAATCCTGTAGAATTTAAATATATAGATAATTTGAATCAACTTACACAAAGACTATACTATTTGTATGCGCAAGAGCAGGCAGGAAATAATAATTTTCACAATGAAAAATTGGGAATTATAAATTTCATTAAAGATCAACTGGAGAAAGATATTGATAAACCCAAAGGAACTGAATACTTGATTAAAATTATTAATAATTTACCCAAAAATATGATAAAAAATGGTTCTGGTATTTTCAATACTATTCTTAATAAACTTGGGCCTGTTATTCCAGAAATGCATCTCCCAGGTGGTTATCAATATTGTGGACCATTTACTAAATTGGATAAGAGATTAAATAGAGGTGATGAAGGTATAAATAGTCTTGATAAAGCCTGTAAACAACATGACATTTTTTACAGAGATCATGAGAAAACTAGTGATAGGCATCTTGCTGATAAAAAATTGGAAGTAGAAGCTGATAAAATTATGAAAAGTTCAACAAATATCAGTGAAATATTGGGAGCTGCTATAGTAAAAACTGGTATGAAAGCCAAAAGACACTTTGGGATGGGTGTATATTAATTTTTTATAAGATTCACATCTTATAAAAAAAAAAAAAAACTTTTTTTCCTATAATAAAATGATTACACATCAAATAAATTTGTCAGAAATACAAATGAAAAAAATAAGATCTGCTTATAAAAAACGTGTTCCAGTAAAAGTACGACTGGCTTTTGCAGATATTAGTGGAAATGGAAATCATAAAATCCTGTTAAATGAAACTCAGAAAAAAAAGCTAGATAAATGTATCAAAAACAAAAAAGGGTTGGAATTGGAAATGAATTATGATCAGTTGCAAATAAATCATTCAGGTGGGTTTTTACCCTTACTTTTTGCAGCAATGGGAGCAGCTGGAGCGTTAATGGGTGGTGGAGCTGCAGTAGCTTCTAGTGTTATAGACTCGAAACATAAGGCCGCTGAAGAAGCCGAAATAAAACGTCATAATCTCGAGATGGAAAAACTAGCTAAAAATGCAAAAAGTCTAAGTATCGGCTCTGGAATGAAGAAAAAGAAACCTAAAAAGAAACCTAAAAAGAAACCTACCAAATCAAAAAACTAAATAGCTTCCAGCCTCTTACCAATTTTGATATTGAAAGATTATCGAAAGAAATGAAAATTAAAAACTTCAGAGGAGTTTTCATGAAGGATGATTTACCAGAGAAAGTGAACCACACGGAATGTGGAATTATAAATCTAGAAAATTCTGATGAGGCTGGAAGCCACTGGACTACATTTCATTAAAATAACAATTTAAAATATTATTTTGATTCGTATGGAAATGCACCACCACCAAGAGAACTTGTTCAATATTTAGGTTCAGAAAATTTATTTTATAATGAGGAGCAAATCCAAAACCAATATGATCCGCCTATCTGTGGACATTTATGTTTATTAATTTTGAAAAAGCTATCAGAAGGACACGATTTTGTAAATAGCATGAGAACATTGAAGGAAAATCTTAATTTCTTTTATTAAATTTTATAGTCTTGATATTTTTATAGAATTTCGATTCTATAAAAAAATTTTTTTCTATAATAAAATGATGTACACAAATAATAATGAAACACCTTCAGCCCCTGAAGAATTTACTCCAATAACTCATCCTAGATTATATCCAAAAATAATTTTTCCCGAGTTTAATGAGAACAATTATAGAATCAATCGAATTATCAATCAATACAAATTTTTAGAAGATGAAGTGAAAATGAGAAATGGTTTGAAAAAAAAATATGGAAAAATATCCAGCACTCTTTACGGTACTGAATTTTTATTCGCCCTCTCAGAACTCGGCCTGGTTAATACTTCTATAGTATTACCAATAATAATTCCATTCAGTGCTCCAATTTCTGTAGGATTGACAACCTTATCGATAATATTAAGGACTTCAAGCGGATTTTTCAATAAAAAAATTAATAAACACAAAGAAATTGAGCTTTTGGCAAAAGCTAAATTAGATTCGATTGAAGAAAAGTTCAGAAAAGCAATTAAAGACGGTAAAATATCTGATGAAGAGTTCAATGATATTGAACAAGAAATAAAAAATTATATAAATATGAAAAGTACTATTCTAAATGAATATAATAAAAATAAGAAAGAAATTAAAAGTGTGGATCCTATCAAACTATCACTTTTGAAACATGGGGAAGTTTTCAGAACTGGATTTTAATATTTTCTATTCCGCTATCTTGATATTTTTTATAGAATTTCGATTCTATAAAAAAACTTTTTTAAGAGTTTTAAAAGAAAATTTTTAAATGTTCTCGACTTGTATTCGACTTTAAGGTTAAAGAGGGTGGCCAATTTGGCCACCCCACTTTAAGAGTTTTGAAAATATTCTTTAAATGTTCTCGACTTGTAATTCGACTTCATAGTTAATCATCCGAGAACGACGATTTAAAAGGTATTATTTTAAAGGTATTATCGGAATACTAATCATGTGCTACTGACTTAGATCTGTGATAAAAAGTTTTAACTGATATCAAAAGCCGCAGCTCACATGTGAGCTGCGGCTTTAAAAATTTAATACGAGATCAAAGGAGACAATAAACTGAAACTACCTAAAATATATCAGAACCAGCGACTTTTTCTTTTGGGGGTTAGTTAAAAGAATGTATTCTATAATAAAAATGAATCAAATTAAATCAATCTACTCGAAATACGATTCTGAAATCACAAGGCTTCAGTATCGAAACTTTAATCCTGAATCTAATTTGGAATTGAACTCTGAGAATAAGAGAACGGTTTTCAAATTGCTTCTAGATGATGAGTTTCTTAGCAGCAATATTCAATATTACATTGCTGGAAAATACATTCCTAAAGATGCAACAAAAACATATGGAATCAGTGATACAATAATGATGGTAGACAATTTTGTTGCACACCTTTTTTCCAAAATTGAAGTAAAAAAGCACAATACGGTTATTGATGAAATTGAAGAACCAGGTATTGCTAGTACGGTGATGGGTATAGCTTCTTTCTCAGGACCATCAAACTATAATGGTAAATTAATGAATTCTGGTTTCAATTCTAAAGTGAATGGTGGTGGGAATTTCAACGCGAATGGTAACTTGGCTGATTTAGGCCTTGGATTCTTCAGCGATATTGCACCAATTTATAAGGGAGGATTTGAAATTACATTCATTAGAAATTCTGATGATAATGTACTCTTCCGTTACAGTACCTCTCCTGAAGGTGTAGAGGGAAAAGTGGAAATTAAAACTTTCTACCTGCGAGTCCCAATAATTGAATATGAAAGTGAATCCAAAGCTAAATTAATTGCTGAACTCTGTACTTCTCCTTATTTGTTTCACTTTAAAAAATTACAATGTATCGAACAAAAAGTTACTGGAAAAACTCTAAACTTCAACATTACAAATATTTACAGAAATGTACAGAATCCGATCTGGGGATTTGTTGCCTTCCAAACTGCCAGAAAAAATGATCAAAAGAAAAATAATTCCAAATTTGATCATTTGAATGTTAAAAATATTAGTTTTGAAGTAGCAGGAAAAAGTTATCCTGAAGAACATTTGAATTTAGATTGGAGTTCAGGGGATTTTAGTTTAGCTTACACCATGTACACAGATTTCAAAAGAATAGTATGCCAAGACTCATCCCTTCCATATCATGAGCCTCAGTCCTTCAAAGAGAACTATCCAATATTCAGTGTGAATATGACTAGACAACCACAGTCCATATCTGGACAAAAAAGTAATATAATTTTACGAGCAGATTTTGAAAAGAATGTGCCAGAAAACACTTTTGCTTATGTAATTTTGGTTTCAGAAGTCACTCTCAACTATATGCCACTTAAAAATATTATAAAAGAGGAAATCTAAAACTTACCTTGATAAGAAAAGGGGGAAAAAAAGGATAAACAATATAAATAACAATTTTTTTTATTGGGAACATTCTCAATAAAAAATATATAGTTCACGTAGAAAATCATCTACTTCATCAGTCGTTGAAACTTGGGATTGGTTCATTTTCACTCACAAATAACTCACTGCGTTGTTTCTCACTTGGTTTCTACAAACTGACTGGGACGAGTCAAAGGGGCTGTAAGACAATCTTATCTCAAACCGGTCGACGGGAAGGCCACAAGGCCACCCACTCATCAGCTGCGTTCTCGTTCTCATTCTCGTTCTCATTCTCGTCTCTTTTCTCGCCAGAATTGAGAAAAAATTAAAATATACGCGGAGAGGCAGTTAATCCTGTCTCCCGAGAACGCAGCAGTCTCGTTCTCGCGAGAACGCAGCAGTCTCGTTCTCGCGAAACAGATTAACTGTTTCGTTTCACTTTTAAGGGTGATACATAATTTTAAAAAATTCTGAAAACAACCCATTCTCTCGCTGGTCTACAGAACGACCTTGCATCTTGTTCAATATGTTTTAATGGGGAATCCCCATTAAAACGAACAATTTTAAACTATTATTTTTTACTAATACAAAAATACTTTATCTTGAAACTCTCTGATAAAATCTTCACTCAAGTTTTGCTTACATGAAATCCATCCCCAATCCACTTTATCTTGAAACTCTCTTATGAAATCTTCACTCAAGTTTTGTCCCCATGAAATTAATTCCCAATTCACTTTATCTTGAAACTCTCTGATGAAATCTTCACTCAAGTGTTGTGTAAATGAAATCAATCTCCAATCCACTTTATCTTGAAACTCTCTAATGAATTTCTCAGATAATTTTCGATTATAAAAAATGAGATCCCAATCGATAAAATCCGAATACTCCCTTAACATATCTTCAGTTATTTCTGGGCAACTCAAAATAGCATCAGACAGAAAATATATATTCACTGGAATGTTCGTTGCTTGACAAAAGTTGATATGATCAACCGGATGGGTTATTCTATCTCGGATTTCCATGTAAATTTCAGTTGGTAATACAATTTTGTTATCCATCTTCTATTTTATTATTATTTTCTTTCTTTTAACTTACCCCTCATTTTTTTTTATCCACCCACTTTTTTCTTTTGTCTATTCTTGTATGGATACTATTTATCCTGTCTCCCATATCATCCTTTTAACTTACCCCCCTTTTTTTTATTTTTTCTAGTGAAAACATCAGAGGGAGCTAAATTTCGAAAATATCGACCCCTAAATAGTCCTAAATTTGCATTTTTATTTACGATTAAAAATTTTTTAGAGTTTCACTAGAGTTTCTGATAAAAAAAATATTAAAAAAAAAAAAAAAAAGTTTTAACGGAAAATTTCCGTTAAAAACAATAATATTATACTAAGTTGTTTTCCAAGACCCGGTAAATTACCGGGTCTAAAAAAGGGGGTGGATAAAAAAAAAAATGAGGGGTTAGTTAAAAGAATATATTATATAATAAATAAAGAGATATGGTTTTATGCGACGAGGCATTAGATATATGTGATGAACATGGAGGTTTATGGGAGTTGGTAAAGACACCTGAATTTCGATTTTATGATAGAAACTGTGACGCACTAGACGAGATTCATCGTGTATTGAGGGAGTATAGATTTTCTAAACGGTTGTTAAAAGAACGTTTATTGGGTGTTGATGGTAATCCACCGCTCCGTACAAAGGAGGATGTAAAGGTAATGCTTAATGAAGATAAGATTAAGGTTCCTAAAAATGCTACTGAATATCAACTTAGAAAATTGCTTTATAATGAGAGAAAAGCCAAACTGAAGAAGGATTTTGAGTTTGAGTTTCGATACTGTTGCTAAAGCTCAGAAGTATTAAGGAGATTTTATTTTTAATGAACACTGCTCATTAAAAAGTTCTTATGCTACTAATTAGCAGAAATATTTTTTTAAGACGATTCAAAAAGTTTGTTTTTATAGAGATTCCCTATAAAAACGTAATAGATACTAAGTCTTTGAAAAGCATAATATTTACTCAAAGTCAATCAGAAAGGCATTTGACTTTTTATCTGTTCCATTATAAATAAGTTTTTCAGGATGTCTTTCTGGATTGTTTCTAACGTGATTAAGAAGTCGACGTGAAATTCTTTTAGGTAAAAACAAACATATCTCTTCATCATCATAATCAATTTTAACGACAACGCTTTCACCATATTCCGAATTTTTTATAAAATTTTCCAAGATGGTATAAGTTCCTTTTTTAATATCCTTGAAAGATGAGTAGTTTGATTTTTTAGCGGCATTCTTATATATTTCAATCACTGACATTTTATTATAAAAGTTATTCTTTTAACTACCCCCCTCACTTTTTTTTATTATCCACCCACTTTTTTCTTTTGTCTATTCTTGTATGGATACTATTTATCCTGTTTGAATTGAATTCTTAAAGGTAGTATCAAATCGAGACCCTCTCTATTAAAGGTGGGGTCGATTCGACACCACCTTTAAATAGATTGGGATTCACAAATTCAGAAGAGATCTAGCGTCTCGTCTTTTTAATTTAAGACGATATCATTTTATTTTAAGACGATTCAAAAATATTTTTAGCGTGACGTTATTTTAATTTTTTTATTTTTTCTAGTGAAAACATCAGAGAGAGCTAAATTTCGAAAATATCGACCCCTAAATAGTCCTAAATTTACATTTTTATTTACGATTGAAAAATTATTAGAGTTTCACTAGAGTTTCTGATGAAAAAATATTTTTTTTAAAAAAGTCACTGGTTCTGATGTTTTGTGTTAAAAAAAATTTTATCAGAGATTCAAGTCGCTAAAAATGAAAAAGTCACTGGTTCTGATGTTTTGTGATAAAAAAGTTTTATCAGAGATTCAAGTGAAAATAAAAAACATCAAGGATTCAAGTGAAAATAAAAAACATCAAGGATTCAAGTGAGAATATGTGTTCTGATCTTTTATGTTAAAACTTTTTATCAGAGATCTAAGGGAGTGCGCCAGGATTGGCTTTTGGATACTACTGGTACCTATGTATATACAAAAAATTAGTTCGTGAAGATAATGATAATGCTGCTAATGAATAGGCTAGTTGATAGATGGAAAATTAAACAAGGCACTCTTAGGGTTTGCACTGCACTATTAGGGAAATTTCTCCTTCGTGGTAAATTAGACTCTTGTGAAGCTTATTGAGGAAGGAAGGAGGAGGAGATTGAAGGAATGAATGACTGACTGAAGGAGGACTTAAGGGCAATGTCCGACGTTCTTTCTACTGAAGACCATAAGCAAAGTCCTCGTGTTTGCTGCTGAAGAAGGCAACATGAACGCCCCTTCTTGGATTCGGGACTCACTCCAAGTCAAATTTCGTGATACCGCGAAGATATTATCTGTTTACTTCTCCTCCTAGTAGAACCACTTCAGGAACAACGCCTGATCCATACAAGGTGACGTAATCCCCACCTTCTACAACAACCACTTCTATCTCCTCAAAATCGAGGAGACCAAACCTCGGATTAGGGTGTGATGCTGTGATGCTGCTTTCTAGTGCATTTCATGGTATTTGGCAATGACAAATTTAGCGAAATAGGGGACTTCCAGGTCTTTATGTATTCCTCATTGCGGACTTACCAAGTGACGTCCACGATGGGGCGTACAACTCAATTTTGAAAAGTTTGGATGCGCTTGAGTTGAGAATTGGAGGTAGGTACAGCACCAGATTTCTTACCCATACTGTCAAACTAGCCGAAACCGTTTCTAAACCCTCCTCTTTCAGTGAATGGAGTATTTATTATTCATCAACTTGAACTAAATGCATCATAACCACCGTGAATAATTGTGTAATTGGGATGTGAAGAACGCCTTCAATTCTGTGAGATGGGTGGATATCATCAACACCCTCCAGAGGCGCTTTGGGCTTCCATCTTACCTGCTGGCCGTCATATGTGACTACCTAAAGAACCGCAGCTTAGTGTATGAGTCCGAGGGGAAGGTGTGCAGAAAGAAGATCACCAGCGGGGCGGCTCAGGGGTCTATATTGGGGCCCGATCTGTGGAATGTGAGCTATGATGGGATCTTCCTGCTGGACATGCCAGAGGATGTGTTCCTGGTGGGCTATGCTGATGATGTAGCGGTGGTGATAAAAGACCATACTCTGGAGGGCCTCCAGTGGAAGCTCAACCAATCAATGAGGCTAGTCATGCCTTGGTTGGAGGAGCATGGGTTGCAGCTTGCAGTACACAAAACCGAAATTGTGTTACTGACTAAGAGGCACATCAACCGTGTCACCCAATTTCAGGTGGAGGACGAAACCATTGACTCATCTCATTCGGTGCGATACCTGGGAGTGACCCTCGACTGCAGGCTGACCTTCTGGGAGCACATCAAGCGAGCAGGAGAAAGAGCAGCGGCAGTGACAGCAAACCTGAGCAGGCTAATGGCAAACATTGGTGGACCATCGCCCAAAAAAAGGAAGATGCTCATGACCATAGCCGAGGCAATCATGTTATATGGAGTGGAGGTGTGGGCTGAGGCTCTTCAAGTTAAAAAGTACCGAGACCACCTTCGGTCAGTGCAGAGGAGAGGAGCCCTACGAATAGCAAGTGCTTACCGTACCGTCTCCTTCCCTGCCATTGGGATCATTGCTGCCACCATCCCAATCGACCTCCTAGCAATGGAGAGGAAGCGTATCTACCTCCGGCGATCCGCACAGGAGTCAAGATCCCTTATCAAGAAAGAGGAGAGAGAAATAACCTTGCAGCAGTGGCAAAATGAGTGGGAAACTGATGACAGGGGGGCATGGACACGCTTGCTTATTCCACAGGTGCGCCCATGGCTTGACAGGAGGCACGGAGAAGTCGACTTCTACATCACTATGTTCCTGTCGGGCCATGGATACTTCCGGTCCTATCTGCACAGAAGGGCGCTAGCAGACACCACAACGTGCTGGTACTGTAAAGCACCAAACGACGACGCCGAACACACGTTTTTCCACTGCTCCAGATGGAGCAGGGAAAAGGAGATCCTAGAAGAACAGGAGGGCGAAATCACACCAACTAATGTGATCGGGAAGATGATCTCCAGGCAGAAAACCTGGGAGAGGATTGTGTCCTACATAGTCCGAATCCTCAAGGCAAAAAAGCTGGACGACCCGATCCTCAGATGAGCAATAAACTGGAGACCGCAAGAAGAGATCAGAAGAGGGCGTGACTCCGCCCAGTGATCGACCCCACTCCGAAGTAATGCTGAACAAGTGATTCCGGGGTGGATTAGGTCAAGAGGATCAGGGTTAGTGGGTTTTTAGTGAGTGAAACCTCACACGGCTGCGGAGTGCGGACCCTCCAAAGCGCAAGTCTTTTTCAAGATTTTCCCACTGTTTCCCTCGTAAAAAAAAAAAAAAACAAAAAAAAAAAAAAAAAAAAAAAACCGTGAATAATTTTGTCTTTGCTACTTTTCCTCCGATGGTTCCACTATGGAAAAGTATGTTCCAAAAATGTCCATATCCAATTATTTCCTAAAAGACTAGATCTGTTCCAATGAAAACAACGTGACCACCGATTTGATCCCCACCGTATGGTGGATCTCCCTTGGATTTTTACTGTGGATTCTTCTGATATGGAATTGGAGCATAATGTACCTACCTGCTACAGCAAAAAAATCCACGGAGTAGAGGAAATTTAGTAAACAGTTCGGTGGTACCAGTGGGATTAAGTCATTCATAAAACTGATAAATTCAATTCCAAATGGAATTTAAATTTCAGCTTAAATTACGCATATTCGAAATAAGCGTGGATGTGAATAATAATATTATGACTTTTGCACCTACAATAACTTTATAGGGTCCCAAAAACGATAAAATAATGAACGAAATTTACAAAAATGATTTCTCAGAATGGCAAAATTAAATTCATCTCAAAATTTTTTAAAAGTCTCATTCCAGTAAAATTAGAAGTAAAGGCAGACGCTTGGGCTCGATTCAAATCAACGGGTATGTAAACAAATCATATTCAATTATCAGCTTGTTCGTCGGGGAAATTCCCTCCTTTATTTGAATAAGCAGCTCCATGAGATTATCAATGCCATTCAAGTATAAGATCAAAATGAAGATGGAAATTTGCCAAGAGAGCGGGGATGCCCTAATGCAGAAAGCTGGGAGCCGTTGATTGCTTGGTGATAACGTCGAAGCGGGGAGAAGGGTTCTCTTGAAGGAGAACCCAGATGTACAGAGCCATCGGTTGACTCAGTGAACGGAGAATGGGATCAGCTCTAAAGTGGGATGCTGAGGCTAACGCTCCGTCAATCGAATCCTCGCGGCGAGTCAAATATCACCGGAACTAATTGTATGGACGGGTCGGGTAGACAACTCGCATTTCCTCGAGACGGGAGACCTGGCCATCGAACAATCACTGCAGCGAGACCGAGCCTACACCCGAAGAAACAGACGGATTTAAAACAAATTTTAGACGATGACATGCCGCAAAAATTCGGAGGGGAATTTTATAATTGAAAATCAATTTCAGATTTTCTTCCCAGTATCAGTAAATAAGCGTTAATTGCGGTCATATGGATGATAGGGCGCATGCCAAACGGGCCGGTTGTCCGAGAAGTGTCTCACCTGCCAACTGAGCCGATAAGTTTTCGGTCATTCTCGGGGATTCTGCCCTCCTGAAATGTCGTTCTCCTGATGGAATTCAACTTGTTTCTAATATTATTGAGAACGGACTATAGCATAGGCCTAAATATATTATCCAAACCTGCTCATCGGCCAAAAACTGTAAATACATAATTGTAAATAGTGTAAATATATAATATTAAGAACTTGCAATGGATAAAACTCAACTCTATCAATAAGGTAAGACCCCTCCAAGTCTTTTGTTACCATTATCTATACAGTTATTTAGTGTATGTCTGTTACGGTCTTCTCCCCCATGTATCTCAACCTTGTATTTATCATTATAGGCATGATTAGGATCCCACTACTTGGGGATTGAAACGTCCCCGACAAATAAAAAACTTTGGCTGCTATAAGGTGGTATTCCTTGAAACCAAAACCTACATGAGAAATATATTATTCCTATATTAACTTTCGTAATTTTTGACTATCTTTATCTTGATAAGAACCTAATTTTTTAGTAAGCACATGGTTTGTAGAAAAGCTTTTCCTACTACATATATATGTTTCAGAGTATCTGAATCCAACCGTGGAATTTTCATCAACAGACTGAAAATTTATCGATTTTCTCTATTTCTGCCATGCAGTGGAAAATTCGAAATAAGTAAGAGTGATAGTTTTGATAGGTTGGGTAGACGTTTGAATGATGTGGTTCATCAAAGTTTTTCTCCATTATTGCATTCCAATAACCATCAAAGTCGACCTATTTTGCTATAGGTAAATATAGTAAAATATAGTAATAATATAGTAAACAAACCACAGTCATGCAGTGTCGTGAGTCCCTCCCGGGAACACTCCTCTAGTAAACTTAAGTCTTCACCAATATTCTAACGCAAAACTTAGTTCCGTCAATAAACGAAACGAGTGGGGAGACGAGCCACAGAACCCAGGGTACACAACCTGGGGCCCCACCACCAACCCCTAACAGGGGGTTGGAGGGAGAGGCCTCCCTTTTCTATAAAACCCTGGATCCTGCAGCTTTAGCTTCATTCGACACTTCCTCTAACCCGCTCTCTCTTCTCTCCTCTACCTTGCTCTCTCTCCTCCTCTCTTAAAAGATCCTAGATGTCGGTGGTGATTCGCTCATAACCGCCTGGACACCTCTCCTCCAAAAGATCCTAGATGTCGGTGGTGATTCGCTCATAACCGCCTGGACACCTCTCCTCCAAAAGATCCTAGATGTCGGTGGTGATTCGCTCATAACCGCCTAGGCAAACTCTACCACTCACCTCTCATCTCTCTCCAAAAGATCCTAGATGTCGGTGGTGATTCGCTCATAACCGCCTAGGCAAACTCTATCACTCACCTCCACTTTTCACTCTCCCAAAAGATCGTAGATGTCGGTGGTGATCCGCTCATAACCGCCTGCGCACTTCCTCACGCCACCGTGATGAACCAATTTTAAATTCATCACAGTGGTGAACCCGACGTTCACACAACCTTCCTCCTTTCCCCTTCTCATGTGTCAAACCCCAGTCTCCAGTTCAGTTCGGTCCTATTTTAATTTCAAATTCAGTCAGTCAGTTTAAATATCGCAATTTTCGCCCACACTCACTCAACCGCTCAGAGGTCGCAACCCCTCACATCTCCGCTCAACCATACGCACCTCCGCCCCCGATTTTTGCGAATTTCGAGTTTGAAATTTAACATTTGAATTTTCAAATTACAGACCTCAACCATGGACCCGAACTCACCACCGCCGCCGCTCCTCCGGCCATCTACGCTGCTGCCGCCCGCCGCCACGACAACGGCCGCTGTCGACAACCCCTTCACCACCCTCTCGCCCCCCGGCTCCTCCTCATCGCCGGCGCCCACCGCCGCCGCCGACGTCATGACCGCCTCTGCGTCATTTCCCCTCTCCTTACCACCCTTCTACTCACATGACCCCGCGTTGTGGTTTTTTCAGGTTGACGCAGCGTTTTCGGCCGCAGGGATCCGCAGCCAAAAGACACGCTACTCCCGCATCATCTCCCTTTTGCCGTACGATATCTAGCTGCAGACGTCGGACATCTCCCCCGACGCCGCAACCGCCTACGACGACCTCCGCGGCCGCCTCATCTCCCTGTACCAACCTTCCAAAATCGCAAGAGTCGCCGCCCTGACGCAGCCGCAACACCTCGGCGATATGAAACCCTCCCACCTCTACCGGCGCCTGCGACATCAACTGCAGGGCATTATGACCGCCGACATCGCCCGGACTTTCTGGTTACGCGCCCTACCCCACCCCATTCAGATGTCACTCGCCAGCCACCTCGACGGCCCGGACGAACCTCTCCTCCGCCTCGCAGACACGGTGCATGACCTCGCCGCAGCCGCCAGCGTCAGCGACATACGCAGCCCCCGCACTGCACCCTCTCCTCGACAACGCGACGCATCGTCCCGCGAGCGCAGCCGTCCCCACTCCACAGAGCGCCACCGACCCCCCTCCATTGACAGGCGCCGACCCCACTCCACGGAACGCCGCCGAACCCCCTCCACGGACCGCAGGCGCCCGCCTTCCCCCGAACGCCGCCCCACCCCTCCTCGGGAGCAACGAAGACGGAGATCGCCGGCCAACACGACCCCCTCCAACACGCCTCGCCCCGCCAAGACGGCCTAGCTCTCCCCGCCGACCACCCCCACCGATGCTTCTACCACGTAAACTTCGGTGGGGAGGCCCGCAAGTGCCAACCCCCCTGCTCCTTCCCCTCCGGGCAGGGAAACGCCGACGCCCGCCGGTAAACCCGGCGGGCCCCACTCCCTCGCCAACACGGGGGGGACCCCCTCCATTCCCCCCCGGCCCGCATCAACTCAACCACCACCACCAAGACCTCCTACCCTTCCTACGCCGCCGCCACGGCCGCCAACCTCACGGCCGCGCCTCGCTGCGCCGCCACCTCCCTCTCCCCACCAAACGCCGTCCCCCCACCTCGGAACAGCCCCTCCACGGCCGCGCCTCGCTGCGCCGCCACCTCCCTCTCCCGACCAAACACCGTTCCCCCACCTCAGAACGGCCCCCACTCAACAACCTCCACGGCCGCCAACCTCACGGCCGCGCCTCGCTGCGCCGCCGGCCCCACCTCCCGACCGGCCACCGTTCCCCCACCTAGGAACAGCCCCTCCACGGCCGCGCCTCGCTACGCCGCCACCTCCCTCTCCCGACCAAACACCGTTCCCCCACCTCAGAACGGCCCCCACTCAACAACCTCCACGGCCGCCAACCTCACGGCCGCGCCTCGCTGCGCCGCCGGCCCCACCTCCCGACCGGCCACCGTTCCCCCACCTAGGAACGGCCCCCCCTCAGCCGCCTCCACGGCCGCCAACCCCATGGCCGCGCCTCGCTGCGCCGCCAACCCCCTCTCCCGGCCGACCACCGTTCCCCAAACCAAGGAACGGCCCCCTCTCAACCGCCTCCACGGCCGCCAACCTCCCGGCAGCACCTCACAGCGCCGCCACATCCCTTCCCCGGCCAAACACCGTTCCCCTCCCAAGGAACAGGCGCCCCTCCAACCACGTCTCCTTTGAGGGAGACAAACCCCCACCACCACTCAACCCCACCACCCCTGCTACCAACCCCACAACTGACCAGACAAACCCCGCCCCCACCGCCGCGATTTTACCACATGCAACCCCCACCCACCAACGTTTATTCCTCCGATGCAAAAAGACAAACGTCCCCTTCCTGATCGACACAGGGGCGGCGCTGTCAATTTTTCCAAATTCAATCCTCCGTCGTCAGGTGCGCTGTTATCGCCAGCTTCTCTACGCCGCCAACGGTACCACCATCCCCTCGTACGGGACGTACCGCTCATCCGTTTACATGAGCGGACTCGCGTACGAGTGGGAATTCACCGTGGCGGACGTGGAGAAGGCGATCCTGGGGGCCGATTTTTTGGCGTATTTCGGCCTCCAGGTCGACGTCAAAAACGCGCGCCTGATTGACCCCTCCATCAACAAACCGATCCCCGGCTTCATTCACGCCATCAACCAACCCCCGAATAAATTCGAAACCCTCCTCCAACAGTACCGCCCCCAGCGCCGCCCCTCAGCCCACATATCGACGATCCAGCATTTCATTGAGACCACTGGCCCCCCAATTACAGCCAAAGCCCGCCGCCTCCACCCCTTACAACTATCCCAGGCCCGCAAACATTTCGATCATTTGATCGCAGACGGAATTATCCGAACCTCAAAATCCCCTTGGGCTTCCCCCCTGCACATAGTGCGCAAGCCCAACGGGGATATCCGCCCCTGTGGCGACTATCGCCGCCTCAACTCCAAAACTACACCCGACCTCTACAACGTTCCCCACCTCCGGGATTTTTCGTCGCACTTACATAACACACACGTATTCTCCACCCTAGACATATCGAGAGCCTTCCACCACATCAACATCCACCCCCCAGACATACCGAAAACCGCTATCATTACCCCCTTCGGCCTTTTCGAATACATCAAGATGGGATTCGGCCTTAGGAACGCTGCCCAGACGTGGCAGCGGTATATGGGTAACATCTTACGTGGCCTCCCATTCGTCTTTTGCTTTTTAGACGACGTTCTGATAGCATCCCGCAACCCCGAAGAACACCTGGACCACCTGAACCAAATTTTGAACATCTTCGCCACCGAGGGACTACAGATCAACGTGGACAAATGTGTACTCGCCCAACCCTCCGTCCGCTGTCTCGGCCACCTCGTCTCCTCCGACGGAATCAAGCCACTACTGGACAAAGTCCACGCCATTAGCGACTTCCCCCAGCCCCGTACCGTCACGGAACTCCGCCGTTTTTTGGGTATGTTGAACTTTTACCGTAGACACATAAAACACTCAGCATAACACCAACAACCCCTCATCAACGCCATCCCCCAACCCCCCAAAAAAAATGACAACCGCCCCATCTCCTGGTCCCCCGAGCTCACTACCGCCTTCCAAACTTGCAAACAGGACCTAGTAGACGCCGCTCTATTGGCCCATCCCGATCCCCACGCACCCCTTTCCATCACGACCGATGCTTCCGATTGGGCCATCGGGGCAGTACTCCACCAGCACACCGGCGCCACCCCCCAACCCCTAGGGTTTTTCTCTAAAACCTTATCCCCCACCCAGAAAAACTACTCAACGTTCGACAGAGAGCTCCTCGCCATCCACGAAGCCATAAAACATTTTCGTGACTTCGTGGAGGGCAGGCAGTTCTCTGTCGTAACGGACCATAAGCCCCTCACCCACGCCCTTCTCCAAAGCCGCAAATCCGCCTCGCCTCGTCGCCTCCGGCAGCTCGAATTCATCGGCCAATTCACGTCCGATATTCGGTATTTGCCGGGGGCTGACAACTGCGTGGCGGACGCGCTCTCCCGTCCCACCCCCGCGCCGGTGGCGGAGTTACTGCCCTTCCCCTCCCCACACACCATCAAATCCCATCAACATCCCGAATCCGACCAAACCCTATCCAACCTCATTTCCGCCTCCAAACTCCAACAGCTGCCGCCCCTTGAGCTCTGGTGTGACGTAACGGCCGACTCACCGCGCCCTTACGTCCCACCCGACCTCAGGCGGCAGCTTTTCCAACACTATCACTCCCTTCACCATCCCGGCATACGGGCAAGCCGGGACCTCGTAAAAACACGGTACTTCTGGCCCCATATGAACACAGATATACGTATCTGGGTTCTAGGGTGCCAGAAGTGCCAAACTTACAAGGTCTCGGCGCACCCCCACGTCACTCCTCAACCCATTCCCGACTCCCTCCCGTGGGAACATGTACACCTCGATCTGGTCGGCCCCCTTCCCCCCTCCGAGGGGAAGAAATACTGCCTCACCATGATCGACCGTGCCACAAATTGGGTGGAGTGTATCCCACTCGCCCACATTACCGCGGACGCCGTTGCCACGGCTTTCCTCAATCAATGGGTTAGCCGCTACGGGTGTCCGCGGACAATCACGGTCGATCAGGGGAGGCAGTTCGAATCCGCCACCTTTTCCGATCTCCTCCGTTCCCTCGGGATCCAGAAAATCCGCACCACTCCCTATCATCCCCAATCCAACGGGAAAATAGAGCGGTGGCACTCGGTCCTGAAACAGGCCATATCAACTTCAGCTACATCCCCCTCTTGGACAAAAACACTCCCATACGTATTACTCAGCCTTCGAACTTCTGCACGTCCTTCAGACAACACAAGCCCCGCACAACACGCTTTTAAAGACCCCCTCCGATTACCGGCCGACATTTTCACCCCACAACACACACCGTCAATTAACAGGGAAACCGCTACACACATCCACACCACATAACGACACAACTTATCCCAAAAGATTTTACACCGCCACTCACATGTACCTGAAAGAGCCCGGCATACACAAAACATTTCAACCTCTCTACGCCGGGCCCTTTCAGGTCATCCGCTCAACACAATCCACCGCTACCCTGTTAATTGACGGGAAACCCCACACCGTGCCATTGGCACGGTGCAAACCAGCTCCAGTCCTCCCCGACCAATCTCACCACACAACTCTCACACCACAAACACCACACATCGCCTCCATCTCACCCAGCGGACCCCGACGTCGCCGCCTCTCTCCGCGACGTCCCGGGTACCGGCTCCCACCGGCTCTCCCCCTTCACCACCGCCCTGGCAGTGAAGGGGCCCCTCTATCAGTCTTCACCAACGTGAAGACTGTTAGAGAGAGTCGCCTCTCTCACCCCATCACCTCACCACCCATACACTGCCACCTCCACACACCACACTTACACCCATCCATACCCCACAACCCATCCATACCCAAAGAACGGCGGACTTCCGCGTCCCCCGAATTGTACCCCAACCCACCTACCACGACCCATTATAAATATTTTAAATATCCTCATTGTAAATACTATTGTAAATATCCTCATTGTAAATACTATTGTAAATATCCTCATTGTAAATACTATTGTAAATATCCTCATTGTAAATACTATTGTAAATATCCTCATTGTAAATACTATTGTAAATATCCTCATTGTAAATACTATTGTAAATCACTATTTTAAATACTACTCATACTACTCACTACCTAAGCCTACTATCTAAGTCTACTATTTAAGTCTACTATTGTACACATCTTCTTCCAACTCAGTGTCTCTCATCCACCTATCTATGTAAATACTCATGTACTACTCATCTATGCATACCTCACCAACTTCTTATGTCACTACTATGTATACCTCACCTAGATTTAAGGATGACGCCCTCAGCACTCAACCTGTTGCCGTGGCCCTCAGCCGTTGTCACCTTTGGCCTTCCGCCCCCATTTATGTTTTCCCTGGCCCTCAGCCCCTGTATCCTTGCGCCTTCAGCCCTTGTCACCTTGCGCCTTCAGCCCCCCGAATTTTAGTTTAGTCCTCACCTTCGGCCTTCAGCCCCACTTATGTTTGCCTTGGCCTTCTGCCCCTGTCACCTTGCGCCTTCAGCTCCACGAATCTTGGTTCAAACTGGGGGGACCTCTGTCGTGAGTCCCTCCCGGGAACACTCCTCTAGTAAACTTAAGTCTTCACCAATATTCTAACGCAAAACTTAGTTCCGTCAATAAACGAAACGAGTGGGGAGACAAGCCACAGAACCCAGGGTACACAACCTGGGGCCCCACCACCAACCCCTAACAGGGGGTTGGAGGGAGAGGCCTCCCTTTTCTATAAAACCCTGGATCCTGCAGCTTTAGCTTCATTCGACACTTCCTCTAACCAGCTCTCTCTTCTCTCCTCTACCTTGCTCTCTCTCCTCCTCTCTTAAAAGATCCTAGATGTCGGTGGTGGTCAGCCCATAACCGCCTAGGCAAAACCTCCTCTTCCAAAAGATTCCAGATGTCGGTGGTGATTCGCTCATAACCGCCTGGACACCTCTCCTCCAAAAGATCCTAGATGTCGGTGGTGATTCGCTCATAACCGCCTAGGCAAACTCTACCACTCACCTCTCATCTCTCTCCAAAAGATCCTAGATGTCGGTGGTGATTCGCTCATAACCGCCTAGGCAAACTCTATCACTCACCTCCACTTTTCACTCTCCCAAAAGATCGTAGATGTCGGTGGTGATCCGCTCATAACCGCCTGCGCACTTCCTCACGCCACCGTGATGAACCAATTTTAAATTCATCACATGCAGCATGGCTATAAGAGCGAATTTTCGAAGTTTTCGGCATCTTCCTCCTCCGCCTAAAATTTTCTGAAAATTAATTTTCGGCCAATGTTTTCCCAACTTGATACCATACAAAATTAAAACAGGAGTAGTTTTACGCAAAGTAAAATTTGGGGTGGAAGGAGGGGGAGGGGGAAATCAAAAATGTTTTGAATACCAGAAGAGTAGGTATTGGATACGTAACAAATTTTTTGTTCCATTTTTTGCCGAGTAACACCTCGGTTTGTAGATTTTCCAACGCTGAACACGATGGTGAAGTCAGAATTGCGATATCCCATTCCGTTATCAGATTAGAGCAGACGAACCAGGAAGAACATCTCAAGAAATAACCACGTTCCTTCATCTTCAAAGTGCTCCAGTTTGAGAATGGAATGAGATATCGCAATTCTGATTTCACCATCGTGTTCAGCGTACAAAAACCTTTAAAATGAGGTGTCACTTGTCAGACTTTTTCATTTTGGGAATTTATGGGTAATTTCCCCCCCCTAAAATTCCCCAAAACTCCCCCTTAGAGTGACCCGATTCTGCCCATCTTCGAACTTAGCCTGTCGATTGCCAAGACAGATTTTTCGTGCAAATTTGAACTTTTTATCTCAATTCTTTCGAGAGTTATCGTCTGGAATGACACATACATATATAAATATATAAATATATATATAAATATATATATAAATATATAACTCGGCCCTTCGGGCCTCGCCAGGAGGCAAGCCCCCTGGACCCCCAAAGGGGGCTCCGCCCCCTCGGAACGGCTTCGCCGTTCCTCACCCCCGAAGGATGTGTTCTTATACTTCGTATAACAAAGGAGAATTTGCTATGCAATTTACCCCCCCCCCCCCCCCACAACCAAATGCCAAGCGGCGCCCGTTACCATGAAATGTAGGTAACTAGTTATTCATAGGTAACAAAGATAACGTTGGTAATTCTTTATCACATTCCTCTTTGTGCTCATCTTTATCACATTCCTCTTTGTGCTCATCTTTATCACGTTCCTCTTTGTGCTCATCTTTATCACATTCCTCTTTGTGCTCATCTTTATCACATTCCTCTTTGTGCTCATCTTCATCACATTCCTCTTTGCGTGACGCGTTTTTGTGACAGGATATTGTGACAGGACATTTTTTTCACATGACCCCCGGCGTTAAAATTGCATAGCAATTAATATATATATACATATAATTTTTGGTGTCTTTCGGCAGTGAATTCAGGATGGTCTGAAACGGATTTTGGTATAAAAATCTTTCGGAAATTCGAGTTTTAAAAATTTTGGACCGAGAACAATAGCTTCCTTTTCTTCGAAAATTCGCTAATAGGTATAACTATTATACCTTCAGTTATTGTTTAATTACTGACGATGATTTGATCGCCGAATCCGGTATATATAACAGTTTATTTTGATCGTAATGGGAACAGACAACGTTTCAATAACTTATTCTTATTATTTGAAATAGTTCGCCGGTGATTTAGTTTGTGGTAGGTACTTACATAGAATTCAAGCGACACTGGCCAAGACCACATTGCTTTCAGAAAATAACCGGACCGCTTTTGAGCACACGAAAACAACCTTGCTTGCTTTGAATTCAATAAAATCCTTTAAAACACTGTTTACCTCTCTTCCTCTTAGCGGACATGGCACATCATTAAGCAATAATAATAAATTCATGACTCTGTTAAATCGATATGGAGATGGGATGTCTTATGTACTGAAAATGACGGTCTTCCCGTCGATTTGGCAAGACATGGAACGGGGAGCGTTTCATGTGGGCTTGCTAAATTGCCAGAGAGAACGGCTTGTTAGATATTCCGCGTGAGGAATCCCGTTATGCTTGTTAGAGACATGCTCGATTATACAAACCATAACGCGGTACCAGAGCACCTGCATTGTGTGATTTAACTCAAAAATATCAGTACATACCTTATATGTGCTTTACTGGCAATTTGACATACTAGGTGGTTGAGTTCAGTAACGCCGGTGTGACGGTAATTTACCAGCCATGTCCGCTCGCTTCGCTCGCTCATCCAGGGTGTATAGACTCATCCAAGTAGGGAAGACACTAGTTTGTAAAGTAATGACGTTTCGTGTCATAACTTATATATTTGTCAAGAAATTTGCTCTTTTCTTTTACTTTCATATGACTGAACATTCCAACGATTCGATCCAATAGTAATTTTTATCAGATACCTAAGTGATATTTCAATTTTTTTTTTTTTTTTTTTTGTCAATGATAAAATGGAAAAAGTCAGTTCCGCTAGTTAGTGGCCGGGGAACACCGGCTAACTTCGAAAAATGTAGGATATATCGTACATTTATTCCAGATTGGTGAGGATTAGATTACATCTTCATTCTCCCAACTATTCATGCCTAGTCGAGAGAATAGGTGAACCTAATATCGGTGGGTTTAAAGCTCCAAAACAAAAACATAGAAGAGATAATGCCACCTCAGTAGCGTATCAACTTCCAACTAATCGCAATAAAAACGCAGCTCATTCGTGAACCTCTCACAATCCAGTCCCACTGTCGAATAAATTTCAAGACTTTATAGCCAGACAACATGAACCCAGATGAATCTGATAACGAAGACGATACAAACAATAAATATCAACTGATATCCCCTGCAGGGCTACCAATTATTTGTCGTTTTGAAGGCTCGCCCAATGAATTCTTGAGCACTGTACATAATATTGATACAAAAGCTACGAGAAAAACTCAGAGTACATCTGACTACAAAATACTACCGACAACACAAAATAGTTACCGTAAACTTATCGCCGATTTTTCGGAAAACGAAACTCGTTTCACTTTTCATACTTTTCGTTCTAAAGAGCAACGATCCATTCGTATGGGACTCAGGGGGTTACCTCCGAACTTGGACAAGTCCATAATAGAAAATGCTCTTCGAGAAAATCACACCATTACCCCAAAACAAACAGTTAACGCTAAAAATACATTTGGTGCCCACGATCCAGACTTTTCCACTGTAAACGGTGCCAGCAGTGGAACCATGGAAAAGGCCAATGCTCACGTCCAATAAAATGCGGCTTCCTCTCATGAAACCAAAGGCTGTTCAACGCCGAAAGGCCCTCGTAAATGCGTCAATTTATTGTGGAAACGCTTACGCCTCCAGCTGGAGAGGTTGTGAGACCTACAGAAAACTAATATCCCAGATTGTAAATTCAAACATCCAATAAATACACAAAATCCTCCTCCATCGAAAGATTCATACCCACCCCTACCGACCAAGAATACGGGCGATGAGGGAATACGTCGTGCAGTCAACCCAAAAAACGTGTGCCAATTCGAGTAGGCAGTATAGCTTCCTCACTTGAGATTCAAGTTCATGTGATCGTGAACGTGCAGAATAGTTGGGTAGGTTTGTTTTGATAGGGACCACCTGCGATCCAACCCACGTGCACCCTCAAAATTTCAGCTCTCTACGACTATTTTTCGCGTCGTTAGAAGCGTTACAAGGAAACGGTCAACATTTCATGTTCGCGCATGCGTAGATGGAAGTTACCGTACGATTCCAATGAAATTCATATGGAACTATCAAAGTATTATTCCTGATCGACCCTCCAAATCTGAACTCATTTCAACGATATTTAAGGTACTAATGGGTGTTTCAATTATTTCACGTTTGCGCATGCGCAGACGTAACAGTTTCCATAATTTTTAAATGGGATCACCTGCGACCCAACCCGCGGGTACCATCAAAATTTCAGCTCTCTACGACTATTTTCCGCGTAGTTAGAAGCGCTACAAGGAAATTGTCAACATTTCATGTTCGTGCATGCGCAGACGAAAGTTACGTTACGAATACGATGAAATTCATTTGAAACCATGGAAGTGTTGTTCCTGATCGACCCTCCAAGTTTGAACTCATTTCAACGATATTTGAGGTAGTTATGGGCGTTTCTAATATTTCGTGTTTGCGCATGCGCAGACGAAAGTTACCGTAATTTTTAGATGATTTTTGTATGGGACCATCTGTGACCCAACCCGCACCTACCATCCAAATTTCAGACTATTTCGACCATTATTTTGGATAGTTATGAACGTTACAAGGAATTACCACAGATAGACAGACACGGAACCAAAAAAAATCAGTCATGCAGCATGACTTAATGAGCGAATTTTCAAAGAAATATTCGAATTAATGGCTATGGTTTTGAATAAAGGAAAACTTCGGTCTAAAATTTGGTTTTCTATGTATATTCTCTTCGTATTTATTTTAATTTGTACGTTTTGTCCATCCTGATTCTACCGTTTGTTTATTACGTAATTGTACTAAGTGCTTATTTATTTGATCGCTGTGGGTAAATTCAAGGAGTTGTACTAATCGTTTGCCTCCCCCTTTTTTGCTTCGAACTCTCGTCTTCAATTAATACTTCTCACATTTTTCAATCTGACCACTCTAAGGGGGTGGGGGTAAGAGTTTAAAGATTATCCTAGTTTTGGGTAATTTTTGCGCACTTTAAATGCTCTAATTTAAGAACGGATTTAGATATCTAAAATCCGATTTCACTATCGTGTTCAGCGTGCAAAAACCTTTAAAATGAGGGGTCACTTGTTAGAAAATAACATTTTGGGGATTTTTGGGTAATTTTTGCGCACTTTAAATGCTCTAATTTGAGAACGGATCAAGATATCTAAAATCCGATTCCACCATCGTGTTCAGCGTGCAAAAACCTTTAAAATGAGGGGTCACTTGTTGGAAAATAACATTTTGGGGATTTTTGGGTAATTTTTGCGCACTTTAAATGCGCCAAAACCCTCCTTAGAGTAGGCCAATTTCGCCCATCTTCGAACTTAGCCTTTCGATTGCCAAGATAGATTTTTTGTGCAAATTTGAGCTGTTTATCTCAATTCTATCGAGAGTTATCGTCTGGAGTGACACATATATAAATAAATATATATATATATACATATAAAAAAGTGTTAAATTTCAGGAATCGTTTTAGAATGGTCTGAAACGGATTTCTATGAAGAAAATTTCCAAAAATTTATATTATTTAAATTTCGAAGCCATTGCAATAGCTTCATTTTCTTTGAAAATTCGCTAAATGTTCCTGGATGTTTAAAACTCAAAATGGTAGTGGAAATTTTCATTTTGGAGGACATTTTTTTTTTTTTTTTTTTACTCAATCACGAATCCAAGGCTTCCCTACCTTCGGTAGTGAGGAAGCAATAAAATAAGCTCAGTACCCTAGACGGGACTCATCGTTCTTCAACCCACAGTCACCATCCGAACTAATAGGTTTTGGTGGTATAATAAAAGATATTGTCAATGCAGTTATTCATGAAGCCCTGGATCTAATGAAGAGGGAAATTTCCTCAGCGTTCAAGAATTTTAACATCCTCAATAAACTCCACCAAATGAATCAAACTTACTCGATGAAAGTCATGACTCATCGGTGTGATACATGAGCTACACTCCTCCTTCCTGACAGGAGGATTCTTCATTCGAAACATCATCTTTGGAATTCACCAAGCAGTGATAGTTATTGTAGGCTGTGGGCTAGGTGTTCCAACATGCTCAATCTCAATGTTCAACTCGATGCATGCTCAACTAGATACGATTCTCGTCCAAATGTCAGACCGAGCTATCTTGACTTCTTTGTCAGCAAAGGAATAGCACAACAAATCGCAGGAACACAAGTCTATAATGACCTAATTTCAGACAATTTACCGGTGCATACGATGTTGCCTGCCTCTCCAGTCACCAAATTTAACCAGCCTTCGTTATTAAGGCCACCAACGAATTGGCAAGCCTACCAAATCGCCTACAAAATCGAATCAACACACACACCCACGAGTAAACTTGACCTTTCCTCCTCACGTGAGGCAAATATGGCTTGATCGAAAAGCACAGCGCAGACTCTGGAATCGAACTGGAGGGCTGTAGTACAAAAGAAATTCTAACAGACTTGGAAATGTTTTGCAAAACGAAGTAGAACAAGAAGAATTGAGAGAGAAAATGTTGTTGTTATGCACGAAGACAGGTTCACTGTACAGAGCTACCGAAGTATTGACTAAGACGCAGAAACCTATACCCCAGTTGAAAGTAAATGGCCTCCGCGCCATTGGGAAAAGCAAATACATAGCTTTGCAGGCATCCTACAAGCTCGTTTCCAGCCTCATCACGACCTACCAGGAGACACATTGGTGGACAATCAGCGCTTTTCCCTCTCCAGTCATATATTTTTCTCCTAAGGAAGTTGTGGGCGTTGTAAGAAGATCAAAAACATGAAAAGCTCCAGGAGCTGACATGATAGTACAGCCACTAATACCAAACGGCCCTCGAAAACTCCACGATGTTCTAGCAAAAATCTTCACAACTTCGGCACGAATAGGGTATTTTCCTAAATCATGGAAACACGCTATAATTTTATGGTACCTAAACCTGATAAGCCAGAGCACTCGCCCACCTCTTACAGACCAATAAGTCTACTACCTAAGCTTTCTAAGATATTCGAACGGCTGCCCTTCCCCAAGTTGATGAAGTATAGTAAGCAGCTCATACCCACTCGGCTTACGAATTTCGCACTCGTGTCCGATGCAACTTCAGCGCCTAACTTCCTTCATCAAAAATTCTTTTCATGAAAAGAAAATATGTACCTAGGGCGGCATTTTTTGACACGGAACAAGCGTTCAACCGAATATGGCATGAGGTGCTTATTAATAAGATATCATCATACGTCCCCAACAACCTTCCCCAGCTACTGACACATTATTTAACAGGCAGAACATTCCAAGTTCGAGTAATGGATCAACTGTCTCGTGTCTGGTCCATCAAAGCCTCGGTGCCCCAAGGGAGTGTCTTGGGCCCACACCCCTACAGTTTGTACTGCCACGGTCTTCCACTTCCTGATGTTGAAGCATTTTCGGGATTGTATGCTGACCACCTCGTATATGCTACATCTGCTGATGACGGAGAAGAAGCCACACGAGAGTTACAACGTCAAATTGACTTGCTCTGGCAGTGGTGTACGACATGGAGGGTGAAAAGAAATTCACAAAAGGCGCACATTGTCGCATTCACATGTAGAAGACAATACGTCGAGGCCACAGTGAATTACTTGGGGGA
This sequence comes from Leptopterna dolabrata, assembly GCA_954871275.1. Lineage (NCBI taxonomy): Eukaryota > Metazoa > Arthropoda > Insecta > Hemiptera > Miridae > Leptopterna > Leptopterna dolabrata. Next base: position 84,008,309 of record OX940974.1, read on the forward strand.
ATCGCTACTCCGATCCGGATAACGCGATACCTTGGTGTCATCCTTGACAAGCGTCTTACCTTCAGTGATCACTTATCTGTCCTGCTGAATAAGCTACAAACGCGTGCCCGACATCTGCAACCCGTCGTATCGTCAGAGACTGTCTCAAACGATAACAAAATACTGTACTGTACAAGCTGCTGATGCGCAGACCTATTTGCGGAACGTTTTCGAATTCTCAGTTTCAAAAAATTGCTTAAAATCAAAATAATATTCTGCAAAGACAGATCCTAAAAACCCTGATCTTTGTCCGCAACGAAACTATTTACAAAGATTTTAACCCTGAACCCCTCCATGAGATGCTTCTCCAAATTATGTCGCGGTTCCTGAGCGTGGGGGTTTCTTGCCCCTAACAATACACCTCCTACAGAGACCGCGAAACATTATGGATCGAATCTTGACGCTCGGATACGTGAACGACGCAGATAATTAAAATAGACTCCAATAGTGCGGTGAACAATATAATGGTATCATAGAGTTTTCTACATAGGACATTTAGCTTCTCCTGAGATGTGCTGAGCTAACAGTGAGTGTGAATATGAACGATACTTTATTAGACAGTAAGGTATATTTTACTAACAATGGACTTCAAAATATATGAATTTAAAAAAAGGATATATTAGAAAGTCTGGTTTCGATTTTAAAGCTGTATTTTGCCGTGAACGCGACTGTGGAAGTTTTTTTTTTTTCTTACAGGTAAGGGAAGATATACGGGTTACATTGTTGGATAAAGCGGTTCATTCATCTGTATCAGGTTGGGGGAACTTCGTGAACCGTATCTACTCGTACATGTTATAGAAGTCTCACCTATCCGAGTATCAAACGATTTCTTGTATTCGTTGAACCAGTCAGATAATTTACAGAAATGCCCTTTGATAGGTATATCCTTCATCTCATTAAACGAGTTCCTAACTCCGGAAGTTGGATGAACTTTTGAGTTAGGTAGGTACGATACCTCCTACCTAATTTTCTGAGTAAGTAGTTCGAATAGCATGATATATATTTCCCTTCCAGACTCGGAATCCATTACTCCTGATAACCTTTTTCCACGTAAAGAAGACGCACTAGTGAACTTCTCGATTTTCTTCGCCAAAGTCTGACATGAATTTCCTGACACAACATCGCACTTGATGGGAGGAAGTTTAGCGCGCAATTTGCACATGGCTCGGTGCACCGAGTGATCCATTATATGAGAGGAGTTAGGGATAGACTGAGATGGGGAACATCAGCATTTCCACCGACATGGAAAACTTGGGAGTGTTTGGGGGGGGATCAGGAACCTTCGCGGGGGTGAAATTTCACAATTACCACAACTTTCTATTTAAAAAAAATAAAATAAAATGAAAACTTGGATGTCTTCGTGGGCGTGCGCACAACAACTCACCAAAGTTTCATCGCAATCGCACGAATGGTATACGAACATATAAAGGACAAATAAAGAAAGAAACATTTAAAAATATATATAATGCTAGCAATACTGTACCCGGCATGCGTTGCAGTGCCAACCAAAGAAAGTATGTGTTCTTACCCACCAGTCCCACAGAAGCTCCATTCCAGTTTTGATCCTCGTAGGTTGAATAGGAAAGAAATTGGCCTCAAATCTCACTCAGCTGATCAGGGAGAGCACCCACTTTGTCATCATTATCCAGCCGTCCCAAAGAAGCTTAATTCCAAATTCGAGCCTCGTAGGTTGAATACGAAAGAAACTGCTCTCAGAGCTCACTCAGCTGATCACGGCAGGGACCCTCTTTTTCATCGTTATCCAGCAGTCCCACAGAAGATTCATCCCAAATTTGAGCCTCAAAGGTTGAAAAGGAAAGAAATAGCTTCAGAGCTCGCTCGCCTGATCAGGGCGGAGACCCACTTTTTCATCCTTACCCAGCGGTGCCACACAAGCTTCATTCAGGCTTACGCACTTAGCTGATCAGGGCGGACGCAAAAACCTTCGAGGGCGTGGGCACAATAGCTCGTCAAAGTTTCATCGCAATCGGATTAATGGTATACGAGAATATGAGTTGAATGGTGGTGGCTAATCGTGAAACGATTCTGATAGTTTTTGACACTTGGGCTACCAGTTAGCAACAGAACAACAGAGAGTTGCTATCTGCTAGCCCAATTGTCAACTTGAAAACAGTGAGAATCGTTTCACGATCAGCCACCACCATTCAACTAATATTCCTTGATGATAAAGGCCTTGAAACGTTGGACATACGAATTTTCATTTCGACTGCACCTCAACAATTGAAGACAACCTTCCATATATAATACCTACTTAGTACCTACTCAGTAGTACCTACTCAGCACTACCTACTTATTACCTACTCAGCACTACCTACTTAGTACCTACTCAGTAGTTATGTCTTTTAGGCTGTAGCCCTATCAAAGAAGAACAAGAACAGCAAGCAGGAAACTTGAAAAATAGTGATTTTCAAACTTTCATTAACTCCGGCATCTGAAGGTTGCGAGGGTTGAAATGTGGTACACATCCTCAGGGACCCCTCGAAATGGGTGAACGAAAAGTCAACACCGGAGACCCCAAGGGGGCCCATTTATGGTGGGAGGGGGGGAGGGGTAAAAACCCAACTTGTTCTGTCGTACAAACAGTGTTCTTGGTCGCTGAGTAAGTATGAGTAGGTATTTGGAGGTTTTCGGGTTTCTTGGCGGGCGGGCCACGCCCGCGTCCCTAGAGTATTTATTCAGCTTGGATAGGTAAAAGAAAATTGATAAGAATTATCGTGTCCTATCCTAATTTCTAGTTTTATGCTGCGAATTTGAAAGTATGGAAATAAGTATTATGTGTGCTAACAGCCCTTTCCTCGTGTCATCTGCTCTTGAAATCAAGACTGTTCTGACCAAATCTTTTAACTGTATGCACTCTTAATTTGATATATGATATTTTTAATTATGCAGTGAAGATTGTTTCATTATTACTATAATCTGCGCAAATATTCATCTACAGTAAAGCACACGTATTCAACTAAACAACAAGCTGAACGAACAAGAATCCACGAAGTACGACGATAACAACGGTGGAATTCCTCTGCGTTCCTCTTTTTGATTTTAATGATTATTTCACGGTTGCTTAAACATTCTCTCCCGCTTCTTCGAAAATGTTAGCAAGATTCCAGTATAAGGTCTAGCTGATCCGGGAGAACCTACTCTCCCGTGAATCCGATTAACTAATCCATCACTTAGCTGTTTGAAAGGTTGGCAACCGTAAACCACGGATTAGTCGGAACACTTCTCCTAGGCGTTCCGGAACATAATGATGGGTTACTTAAAGGCCCCTGCGGCCCTTACGCAGACAAGCTTATGAAACTTACTCCGGGCATGAACTTCAATAGAGAGAGAGAGAGAGAGAGAGAGTGAGAGAGAGAGAGAGAGAGAGAGAGAGAGAGAGAGAGAGAGAGAGAGAGAGAGAGAGAGAGAGAGAGAGAGAGAGAGAGAGAGAGAGAGAGAAAATACATGCTTTATTGACAACATATATATCATGTGCACTAACTATATAATTTCAGTACTTCTGATATTATTCATTTCAAAAACTATACGTAGTGCGACATTGGACACGTAAATCCGTCTGTCGGAAGAACGCTCGAGTGGCAACATAAAAAAACTTCAATATTGATCGTCAAAAACAGAAAGCAATTTGTTCTGCTATGATGAACTATGTGTGTTGTGCGCAACCTAATTTCCGAAGTGCTGGTAATCTACCGAGTTACTTTATTAATTAATCATCAATAACGTACCTCAAATATATCCTTAACTTTTATAAAACATTTTACGAATACCTACTTGATATTTTGGACAAATATTTTGGTTGATCATCCAATGGATCTGCTTCAACATTTAAGGCATCACGAATCATCAAGACTATAAATATAATAGCTCATTAATGAAATGTTATTACCGAATCTCGAGTCCTGTGAATGTCATACACAAATGGTATGTATAACACACGGTGGAAGTTAGCAGCCCAAGAGATGAAGCACCAGTACGGAGTAACTTATTACGCGCTGCATTGCCCGTGCGTTGCGCAAGATAGTATTCATTTGGATAATTTATTATTGTTATATTATTGTTGTCGGTCGTGATTGGTTTTACAGATTCGCTCGTGATTGATTCTATAAATAGATTCTTCCGTGGACTGGTTCTGTCCACTTAGAATTGAGTATGTACTGCTACGGTCTTTTAATTTTTTCACATATAAATAATTCACTGGTCATCATGATTACCTTGATAATATCATTAAAAAACCTGATGCCTGATGAAGTGAAATGAGTACAATCTGATTCAACATAAGGCATTTGCAAGCCGTACTGGCAAGTAGGCGCTTCGAATCTCCCTAAAAACCACTAGTGGCACGTAATCTATGTATGTACCTGTTATGTAGGTACTTGTTCATAAGAGCTAATCTTTATCATTAATAAAATTACTATTCATGGAACAATGATAATAAATCAATAAAACAATATTATCAGTAAGATTTGTGGTGATAGGAAGTTTGAGGTTAGGCCTGGTTAGGAGAGGATGAGATGGAGATGACTAGCATTCAGAAAGGTTACACCTATGGCAAGGCCAGGAAGGGTTTCCACCACTTCGAATGCTAGGAGGTTGTGCCCAGAAAGGTTCCACCACATCGGCCAGGCCGGAAAGGTTACCACCACTTCGGGATCTTTTATGAGAGAGGTTTGAGGAGGAATAGGACTTGAGTGCAATAGGTAGGTGGAGAGCCGGGTAAGGAGAGCGCATTATATAGGCACCTTTCCACCCTCCCCGGCTCCTACAACCGTCGTTGTGCCGGTGGAGGAACGATGGAGGAAGCTGACCCAGTTGCACTCTCCGAGTCACGTAGGCCCGCCTTCCCCTTGGCTTTATTGGAAACAATCTAGAATATGTACATTTGAGTGGTGTATTATAAAGGGGTACCACCGCAACATTCATTTTCTGACTGTCTGTATATTGATTTGAATCACAACATTTCAGGTTTCTCCTCCGTTTATCCGGCAATGACAATAGTCCAGAATGAGATGTCTGCAATATTCATGGAAATTATACTCCCATAGTCACACCCAAATCGTACGATCAAAAGACCATTCGACAGCCATGCCATTTCCTCTACCCTCCCTCCTTCCCTAATAAAACCCACAGTGTCCGATTATCACAATTCTGGTGATTCCATATTGGGTGGCCCAAGCAATGCCTATAATTTTTTGCATCCTAATAAATCGGACCATGTACGAATCGAATTGTTTTTTGTACAGTTCAGCAGCTGACCCCTCATCCCAAATGCACAAACTGCTTACAATCCAAGTGATCTCAGATTTCAACCTGAATAGTCCTAGGGCGTTCCCCAAGTTTCATTCATATTGGTAATATTCCTATTTCGAACACAAACCCAATAGTGGTGGACGCGTGGACCGACAAATTCGTTGAATGTCGAGAGGGAGTCAGAGGCATGTCACATGATTGTGAAATGAAAAATTTAATTCAGTAGAAACATGATATACTCATTGTCGTGGATCCTCCCAGACCCACAACTCTGTATTAGCAAACATTAGATCTCGCAAATAAACACGCAGCAGTGGGGACGAAAGACGCAGGGGTTGGAAGCTCAGCCTGATTCCCCACCATCCCCTACAAACTAGGGGATGGAGGGAGACAGACCCGGGTCTACAAATACCCGGCGCCTGCCTCTTTTTCCTCATTCTACGCTTCCTCTAGCCGCTGGCTACTCTCTCTCTTCCTAACCTTGCCTCTCTCTCCAATCCTCAAAAGATGCTGTGTATGGTGGTGGTCCGCCCATAACCAACAGCCAAGTCTCCTAAAAGATCCCAGGAAAGGGTGGTGATTCGCTCATAACCCGTCTGGGCATATCCTCACTCCACCGTGATGAAATACGCCAATTTAAATTCATCACAGTGGTGACCCCGACGTTCACACAACCTTCTCCTTCCTTCCCTCTCATCTCGACGTCGCCGCTACACGCTCCAACCTTCCAATTTTAAAATTCAAATTTTAAATTCAAAATTCAACATGTCACTTGCAACTTCACTATAGCATTTGAATCCCCGACCTTCTACGCGGATATTTCACCTCTCTCACATCTCCGTTCAACTCCCGCCATTTTTCTTCTTTTTACGAATTTCAAATTTCAATTTTGTCCCAATTTTACGAAATTGAAATTTCAAACCCTCCCTCCATCATGGACTCAGACTCACAGTCACCTCCCCTTCTCACACCCCCCTCCACCTTGACGCCCCCCACCACCTCGACGACGGATCCAGCGCTCGCTGCGGACAACCCCTTCTCTGTCCTCTCACCCCCTGCGGCCGCCTCAACTCACCCCACCGACGTCATGTCCGCCGCTGCGTCCTTCCCACTCTCACTACCCCCCTTCTATTCTCACGACCCCGCCCTTTGGTTTTTCCAGATCGACGCAGCGATCTCCGCCGCTGTCATCCGCATCCAGAAGACCCGATACTCCCGCATCATCTCCCTCCTCCCGTACGACATCCTCCTGTAGACGTCGGACATCTCCCCCAACGCCGCCGCAGCGTACGACGACCTCCGCTCCCGCCTCATCTCCATCTACCAGCTGTCCAAGATCGCACGGGTCGCCGCCCTATCGCAACCTCAACAACTCGGCGACATGAAGCCCTCCCACCTCTTCAGACGCCTGCGACACCAGCTGCAGGGGAATATGACCGCGGACATCGCCCGTACTTTCTAGCTGCGTGCCTTGCCCCACCCCATCCAAATGGCGCTCGCCAGCCACCTCGACGGACCGGATGAAGACCTCCTCCGTCTAGCGGACACAGTATACGTCCTCGCCGCGTCCGCCAGCGTCAGCGAAATCCGCACCCCCCACCAGGCCGCTCCCTCTCGACCACGGGACCGCTCCTCCGAGCAGCGCGCCCCCCCCTCCACGGATCGCCGACGACCAGCCTCCACGGATCGCCGACGCCCTCCCTCTGCGGATCACCGGACCGCCCCTTCCACGGACCGATGACAGGCACCCTCCCCAGATCGCCGTGCAGCCGAAGACAAGCGTCCAGCCCCCTCCTCCCGCCGGAACAAACCTAACTACCTCCCCGCCGACCCTCCCCACCGATGTTTCTATCACGTGAACTTCGGAGGGGAGGCTCGCAAGTGCCAACCCCCCTGCTCCTTCTCTTCCGGGCAGGGAAACGCCGACGCACGCCGGTAGATCCGGCGGGCCCCCCCTCCTCGCTCCCGCGAGGGGGACCCCCTGATCCCCCCCCCCCCCGGCCCCATCTACACCGCGTCAACCACGCCCGTTCCCCCTCCGCGGAACACGGGACTCCACCCCTCACGCCTCTCCTACGCCCCCGCCGCTGCCACTAGCCGGCCTGCTGCGCCTCACTGCGCCCCCACCACTGCCTCCTCAACCACGCCCGTTCCCCCACCGCGGAACGAGGACCACCAACCTTCACGCCTCTCCTACGCCACCGCCGCTGCCACTGGGCGGCCTGCTGCACCTCACTGTGCCCCCACCTCCACCTCCTCAACCGCGCCCGTTCCCCCACCGCGGAATGAGAAATCAACCCCACCCCAACGCGTCTCCTTCGCGGTAGACGCCTCCCCACCACCGTCACAGCAACCCCGCCCCGACGCCACTGTCGCCACCTCAACCCCAACACCCCTCCAACCGCTGCCCCGGACATACGGCGAGGCCGCCCATTCTCCCACCACCGCCGCCCCGACCGACGCCATTTTACCACACGCCGCCCCCTCCCACCAACGCCTCTTCATCAAGTGTAAGAGTACCAACGTCGAGGCGGGACCTCGCCCTCCCGCCCTCGCCGGCAGCCCCCATGAAGAGGACCAAAACCAAGCCTCTTCTCCCCGGCCACCACACACCGCTCAAGATCCGCGAGGCCATGGTGGTATCAAGAGCCAACGCGATCCCCATCCACGGCCCCGCGCCCGCCGGCCCACCGCCTGCATCCACCGTCAGGGATCCTGCCACTCCCCCCGGCGAACCCAACGGCACTGCCCGGCACCCCCCGTCCTCAGCATCACGGCCGCACACCCGCACACTGTGACACTACAACTTCCCCCCGTACGCCGGCTCCGGCAGTGACTGCTGCATCCACGGCAGTCCTCGCCCGCAGCTCAAGTCTACTGGAGTGCAAGTTACGCCCACCACGTCTACCTTCGGGACGCACGCCCGGCACCTGGCCAAAGCCCTCCTGGCTACCACCAAACGGAGCACCCAGACCACCTCGGGGACATCACCTCTGGCCACGCCCGCCGCACAGCCGATGCCACCCACGCCGGCACCTCCTGCCTCGCCGCACCAGGCCCCACGGGACGTGTCGTCACACAAGCGCTCCCTGCCGCGCCGCCCACGCCCAGCACACATAGGCCGCCGCCGCGCACGGTCGCGACTACCTCGCCACGACCGCCGCTAGCGACCAACCGACAACCCCACCAGCCCACGACCCTCGCATCCACCCGAACCGCACAGCACGCGACACCGCACGCTACAACCACCACACGCAGCCTCACACACCCAGCGACCATCGCCACACCGGCTACAACCGCCGTGAACTCCACTCAAAATCTAAGTGCATTACTTAAATTCTGGGGGGAGCAGTGTAATGATCGGCTGCACCACCGATAAACGTGTTTGTGCATAATGGGTCGAGTCTGATCGACCTCCCAGAGTGGGGACCCCCCGACCCCCCTCTGGGTCCTGTAAAGGGGTATAAAAGAAGCTGTCTACCATCAATAAATTACTCATTCACAAATCAAGCTCTCCTACGCCTCATGAATCTTTTTGATCCTCAGCTCCCGCTGGATCACTGCATAGGTAAATTCGTTTGTTGTTGTAAAAGTGTTGTAAACTGCGTTGTATAGGTTTTTCTTTCTCTTTCTAATCTTTTAGTTTTTAATTTTTTAATATTTTGACAATAAAACTTACTGCAGCAGGAAAGTTTACATTTATTTTTTTGCTTAAAGTTGAATTTTAATTACTAAAGTTCAACTTGCTTAAAGATGAATTTTATTTGCTGAGAATGTAAATCTATTTGCGAAAAGTTTAATTTTATTTGCGGAACGACTAATTATATTTGCGGACATTTTAACTTAATCTGTGAATATCTACTGTAAGTATATCACTGAAAATTCAAGCAGGGAAAATGTCATCGATCAGACTATTTGATTCAGATGATGAATCATGTAAACACAATAACAACCCAAACAATGAATCGGATAGGGAGCTGCGTGTACCTACGGCGAATTGAAGTTCGTATGTGCTTACCAGAGACGAAACACATTATCAATATCTAATAACTACCACATCCAATTGGCACGTGGTACCTACATATTAAGCTAAGTTCACATCATCGCAATTTGAGGTCTCAAATATCTATACTCATCATCATATTAACCGATTTACAAACCAGAAAAATCTCAACTAAAATTGCCGAATAGAGGCGTTGGTAGAGCTCTCGGTACCATAAGTAGTGTACTATACATCAATTCCGCGTAAGCTAACTGCGATAACATTAGGCTATCATCTAACTAATTAGACTAGTCGTTACATTCCCACAATTTGTAGGAGTCTTCTGTAATAAAGTATGCAAACCTGAACTTAGGTTTTAATTGGCAAAATTCGACATGGGAATGATTTATAATTACGATTGTCTATAATGGTAACTAGGTCTAACTGTCAAGAACTGGAGTTGATAATATCACATTTACCCCCACCTCACTGTGTTACATAGTCCTCTAAATAGCTGGGTGGTCTCCTTATTCGTTCGCTCCTTCTAATCAGAGGCTCCTCTGAAGGTTGCTTTGTCCCATCAACTTCATTACCAACGGGTTTGTCGTCTTCTTGATAAGGTACAGGAGTATGTTCTGTAATAGTTTCCCCAACCATATTTTGTTCCCCGATTGGAGCCAAGTGCTGAGTAGACACTGTCGTTTCCCTTCCATCTGGGAGCCTGATGTGGGCGTATTGAGCATTCGCCTCCAGCAAGTCAACCTCATCAACTAGCGGTTCGTACTTACTAGCGCGCACATGTCTTTTTAGTAATACTCTCCCCGGTTCAAGGAGCCAAGAAGGTACTGCTTCCCCATTCGGTGGCTTTCTTGGATGCAAGAACATCCGTTCATGGCGGGTCTGGTTCGTAGAGGTGCATAGCAGGGAGCGTATAGAATGGAGAGACTGCTGCAGCACTTCCTCCCAATCCTCAGTCCTCAAATTGTTTGAACGCAACGCGAGCTGTATGGTTTTCCATAGTATGCCGTTGTATCTTTCAACTTGCCCATTGCCTTGCGGATGGTACGAAGTTGTTCTGCTTGTAGCAATACCGCTGGAATGGAGGAAGATTTTAAATCCCTTTGACATGAAGGATGCACCCCGGTCCGAGTGTATAAATGACGGCATCCCAAAAACGGAAAACAGTTCCTTCAAACTTTGAATGAGAGTTGGAGTACTTACGTCTTTGCACGGGATTGCAAATGGGAAACGAGAAAACTCATCCACCACGGTCAGTATGTAAGGACGCCCTCTGGATGATGGTAAAGGCCCCTTAAAATCGAGATTGAGTCTCTCATAAGGCTTCGTCGCTTTAATCAGATGACCTTTCTCCCCCTTGAAAAATCGAGGTTTCAATTCGTTGCAGACAGAACAAGAAGAGGTCAACTTGCGAATATCATCCATTGAAAAGGGCAGGTTCTTGCTACAAACCCAGTGATACATCCTTGTCACTCCAGGATGGCACAGCGATTGATGAAGATTTTGCAAGTCTAGGGAAGTCATGAACTGCAAACGCGGGATAAAGCGTCAGCAACGGTATTTTCTCTTCCAGGGCGATTAACTATGTCGTATGAATAGGCAGATAGTTCAAGCTTCCACCTCGAAATCTTTTCATTCTTAACTTTGCCAGCATGCTTGTTATTCAGCATGAACGCTACGCTCTGCTGGTCTGTGATGAGGTGGAAATGTCTTCCTAACAAGTAGTGTCGCCATTTACGGATTGACTCGACAATAGCATAAGCTTCCTTCTCAATTATCGAACGATTCTTCTCTGAGCAGCTGAGCGTACGAGTGAAGAAAGCGATTGGTTTATCCTGTTGGCTAAGGGTGGCCGAGATCGCATAGTCTGATGCATCCGTCTCGACTGTTAGGGGGGCATTCGGATCAACTACGTTTACTACTGCTTTCGCAATGTCATCTTTAATCCTCTCAAATGCTTCCAAGGCTCCTTTGTTCAGCGGAAAGGACCCATAGTGGACAAGAGGGTAGACTTTCTCTGAAAACTTGGTTACCCATTTTGCATAGTGTGAAAACAGCCCTAAAACCTTTTGCAGTGATGGGGAGTTAGTAGGCGGTGGGATTTCCAGCAGAGAACGGAGCCGCTCAGGATCTGGTTTAATTTGTCCATCTGAAACCACATACCCAAGTAAACTAATTGTTTTGGTGTTAAATTTACATTTGTCCTTGTTCAGCGTTAGATTGTACTTTTTAGTCATGGCGAGAAACTTCAGTAAATTTTGGTTGTGCTCAGCTTCGTCGATTCCGCATATAGTTACATCGTCCAAGTAAGCAAAGGTACCTCTAAGATTCTCCTTGTGTATGATGTTTGTGAGGAATTTCTGAAACGCCGGAACCCCATTAGTCACCCCAAAGGGCAGGCCAGTAAAGTGGTAAAGTTGTCCACCGACCTCGAAGGCTGTATAAATCCGCTCCTTCTCAGCGATGGGCACCTGGTGATAAGCACTTGCGAGATCAATCTGACTGAACACCTTGTATCTGGCTACTTCTTCCACGATCTCGTCGATCCTGGGGATAGGATAAGCGTCAAGTAACGTATATTTGTTGATGGTCTGGGAGTAGTCAATAACCATCCTCTTCTTTCTAGCACTGGATACGACAAAGGCTTGAGCTCTCCATGGAGAATCGCTCAACTCGATAATCTTATTCGCTAGGAGTTCCTTAACTTCCGCTTCCATGAATTCTAGGTCAGGTTTAGCGTGCCTTCGTGATCGGGTAGCTATAGGCTTACAATTTGAAGTTAGGTGCGAAAATATATGAATGGGCTCGACGAAAGCTGCCTCGACTCCTCCACAGATCTTCAGTACAGGACGTGTACCCCCAAATGATATCTCCACGGATTTGTGAGCTTGTAGCACGTCATGCCCAAGAATAACATCCGAGCAAAGATCCTTCATCACATAAAGCTTGATTTCTTTGTACAGATGCCCCTTCACGTCTATTGAGACCTTACAAAAGAGTTGATGTCTGTAGCTAGTGAGACAGAAGCCATGGAAATGCGACCAAAGAAAGGAAAGGTGTGCAAGTTTGCTCGCTGAGCCTGGGACGAGCTGATGAAGCTAAGAGAGCTTCCCGTGTCGATCAAGGCATCTGCTAGAATAGAGTCATTAATCCTTATTGGTACTGTTGTACATGCAAGTGTAGGGGATGAAACAGCCACGACGGGTGCAAGCGAAGCAACCGTTCCTTTTGAAACACGCCCCTTGGAAAGGCAAACCTTGGCAAAGTGCCCCTTTTTGTTGCATATTCTGCATGTAACGTCTAAAGCAGGGCAGGCTTGTCGAGGATGTCGTGGGCCTCCGCAAAAATAGCAAGAAGTGCGCTTTGAAGTGGCTCCTATTGTGTGGTCATGTTGGTCTGTGTCGGATCTGCCAGTGTCTTCCTCCACCCATGGCTGTTTCATTGCACCTATAGGCACAGGTTGGAGTCCTTCATAGGATAATGAATGTAGCTGTGCTAAGTCTAAAGCCCTAGCTTGGTTGAATGCATCGTCGAGGGATAGTACAGGGTTCTCCAAAAGCCTCTGGCGGATAGCCGCTGACTGTAAGCCTGATATGAATGCATCGCATATACTGTCATCCCTATTTTGATCTGCTGTTACAGCTTTGTAATTGCACTGCTTGCCAGGGGTCTTCAAAGCTTGTAAATATTGATCAAGTGTTTCCCCATGCTGTTGCCTCCTAGTGGCTAAGCAGTGTCGTGCATAAATTTCGTTTTTAGGCTTCACGAACAGCCCCTCCAAAGATGTTAAAGCTGTGTTGTAAGTAGTACATTCAGATATGTATATAAACAGTTTAGGGGCGACAAAATTGGCTAGGAGTTGACGTTTTACCTCGTCCGTCAGGACTTCTGTCCAGGAACCCAGAAAATTTTCAAACGTATGCTTCCAGTGCGTCCAGTTGGCTTCAGCGCACGCATCCGATAGGTCCACATCAAGGCGATCCGGTTTAAGGAACTTCTTCATTTTTGATAATGTCAAAAATTTTGCCAAATAAATTGTAATAAAGTATGCAAACCTGAACTTAGGTTTTATTTGGCAAAATTCGACATGGGAATGATTTATAATTACGATTGTCTATAATGGTAAATAGGTCTAACTGTCACGAACTGGAGTTGATTCACATCTTCGTGGTGAGGGGAAGAACTGTAACGGTTGAAAAGTTGAAACTTCCCCAAATCACCCTAATCTTGAAAGGGTGTTGGTGGGTTCCGAAGCTTTGAGCTACAACACCACTCTACTAACGGAGTACTTAATTCTTCGGAAAGTAACTGTACGTTCAATTTGAAGGCCCTCCTTATCAAATAAGGAATACTCGAATCGAATCGAAATCGAATACAATCTTCTACTTGCGTACACAATGGTCAAAGGTGAAGAGGAAAATAGCATAAAGTATTGATATCCATTTTGCCCGCTAAAATATCAGGCTCGTTACTTCGCTGCACGCTCGTGGATATACGTATTATAGACCCCCCCCCCCCCCCCCCCGGTTCAATATTTCAAAAGGACGTGGCGGGGAGCTGGAAATTTCTGCCAACGCTATTTGGTTTTTTTTTACCATTTTGTTTGGAGAGCAGAGTGAGTATCATTCAGCTTTGTTTTTCGGCCCAGGCAGTGATATTCAAGTCACGTTCATAATTAATTCCGTGAAATCAATATTTTCATAGGCGATATTTTCAGACGTACTTATTTATGTATTGAACATCGATCAGTGACGCAAGACGTGAATCGTGACAAAAGAGAATTCTTTTGTCACCAGAACCATCACCCAGAAAGGCAAAAAATATATAAATTCATATGCAGTCGGTACAGAAATTTGTAAAGTGAAAGAAAACTATACTTCCTCCTGTAATCAAAACTGTAAACTATTTGAAGATTCACGATTTACCTATATTGGATAGGTACCTACCATCGAGTTTCTATTTTTTATTTTATGAATACAGTTGTTATGAGAGGGAATATGGCGGCATAACTTCCGTTCTATTTCGGCAAGGGAATGATGAATTTTCAGATCCAGTAGTTTTTTAATTCCGCAACGGCGATAGCGTTTTTTTTTTATTATTCTGTGAATAACTGCGAAATATTACATCTATGTATGGCATAAAAATAGGTACTTTTTGTGTCTTACTAACATGTTAGTAACATGAGGTATCGTTTTCCATGTTTTTGGGACGAGAAGACCGAATATGAAGTCGATTTTTGACCAAAGAGTGAACAATTGATGTTCTAACGAAGTTTCAGCCTTAAATTTACGTTAAATTTTGGTCTAAAATCGTCGTTTTTCCGCACACAGTTTGGGTCCCCATTTGAGTCCTAGTTGTGCTCCGAAACACGGCAGCCCGATCGGCGTACACCCAGGGGTGATGTGGGAGAAAAAAAAGTGTAAAACTAGGGGTTTTCGAGGTTTTAGTGAACATGAGCTTGTGAGGTATTGTTTTCCATGGTTTTTAGGGCGAGCAGACCGAATATTAGGTTGATTTTGACCGAAGTGTGAAGAATTGAGGTTGTAACGAAGGAAGTTGTCTGAAATTACCATACATTTGTATAATAACACTAGAAGTAGTATCAACAGGTAAATCAGGACAATAAAATGGTACTATCAATGATCAAAAACGATCTGTTTGAAAAAAAAAACCGAGCCTAATTCGTGTTTTTGGGGGCCAAAATTTGTGGAAACCATCAAAAATAGCCATTTCAATAATTGCACATGAAAGAAACAATAAATGAACAGCCAAAATTTCTGTAGGTATGTCCAGTAGAATAATAAACCCATGTGGCAAGGACTTAGCAGCGTTTTTCATGTTTTTTAGGGCGAGGAGACCGAATGAAGTCGATTTTGACCAGCGAGTGAAGAATTGAGGTTCTAACAAAGTTTCAGCCTTAAATTTACCTTATATTGTTGTCTAAAATCGCCGTTCTTTCGCACACATGCTCCATTTGGGATCTACTTGTGCTCCAAAGCTCGGCAGCCCGATCGAAATACACCCAGGGGCGTTATGGTCGAAAAAATTTGTGTACAAATAGGGTTTTTCGCGATTTTAAATTTGTCTCGAGAAGCATTCTACGACCAGCCGTCGTCAACATGATCGTGAATGAAACGGAATTAATCCGGCCCAGATATCAGTGCTAGGGAACACCTGATTTTAATCACGGATGGCTGAATGAAATCGAAATGGTTGTTCCGTGATATTATTTCATTTGAGGAATGATGGTTAGGTATATTGGATTTGGTTGGTAGGTACCTACTTTCGTAACTTGAACAAGGAACGTTATGCTTCATGAATAACGATAAATAAATAATTAATTATAGAGTTCTTGAACCTATTCTTGAGCCTATTGCCGGGGCCGGCTTCAGTAATCAATATTAGGGATTTCCCGGGGGGAGCTCGAGGGTAGGTATTTATCACATAAAACAGTGATACACGCCGGAGGGGCATCTATTCAGGGAAATAATAAACCGTCGTGTAATAATTTGTAGCGTTTTTCTCTTGTGTTGGAAGTTTTTTACACTTTCGTGGTGAGTTTCTGATTTTCGCTTGGAAATCATGAAAATCTCGGAAACCTATTCCACGAAGAAGAATTTACCAGCCTACTTTGTGGTACTTACTCATACCTATTTTGGGCCATTTTCATACTAATAAGTAGGTATCTGTCAGATTGATGGATCGTAGGGGTTTTTTGGACCCTATAATCCACCTACTTGCGGGTAAATCCTTGAGCTACTGTCCCTAACAATCACAGAGACTACCCATACCACGCAAGTACTGACTAATGACTAATTTAGGTCGGGTTTTACCGCGAGGGTAATACACACGACCTAGTCGACCTCGTAACAAGTGTCACGTTGTTAGCGAGGGCACCAGAGGACTTAAGTCCGCAATTAACTTCGAAGAGAAAAACGCTGCAAAGTCCTTGTCACATGGGTTTATTATTCTATTGGACAACCTACAGAAATGCTGGCTGTTCATTTATTGTTTCTTTCATGTGAAATAATCGAAATAGCTATTTCTGATGGTTTCCTTAATTTTGGCCCCTAAAACACAAATTAGGTACCTACGCTTTTTTTTTTAAACTATCTTTGATCATTGGTAGTGCCATTTAATCGTCTTGATCCACGTGTTGACACTTTTTCCAGTGTTATTATACAAACTGATGGTGATGTCAGACGATTTCCCAGGTTTTTCACTCATAAAAAATCAATTTTGGGAACTGAACGTTTGGTAGAGCTATATTTTCCACTCTTTGGTCAAAATCGACTTCATATTCGGTCTTCTCGTCCCCAAAAACGAAAACGATATCTCAGAAGCTCATGTTACCAACATGTTGCTAAACCGCAAAAAGTACCTATTTTTACACACATTTTCACTCATAACACCCCTGGGCGTATTCCGATCGGGCTGAAAATTTTTGGGACATAACTAGGGCCCAAATGGAGCATGTGTGCGAAAGAACGATTTTATTAGACCAAAAATGAAGCCTGTACACGTGATACGGCGGACGGCGTACGGCGGACGGACATTGCATTTTGGTTTATTATTCTCTGAATAATACACCTATGTAATCGCTCAGCAAAAAATTTTTATAACCCCCCCTCAAGCTTTTTTCTTTTCCGTTTCAAGGTGCGTAGATTCAAAAAATGCAATGTCCGTCCGCCGTCCGCCGTACGCCGTCCGCCGTATCACGTGTACAGGCTTCATTTTCGGTCTAAAAAAGTCGTTCTTTCGCACACATGCTCTATTTGGGCCCTAGTTGTGTCCCGAAACTTTTCAGCCCGATCGGAATATACCCAGGGGTGTTGTGAGTGAAAATGTGTGTAAAAATAGGTACTTTTTGCGTTTTAGCAACATGTTGGTAACATGAGCTTTTGAGGTATCGTTTTCCATGTTTTTGGGGACGAGAAGATCGAATATGAGGTCGATTTTGGCCAATGAGTGGAAAATTGAGGTTGTACCAGATGTTCAGCTCCCAAAATTGATTTTGTATGAGTCAAAAACCTGCGAAATCGTCTGAAATCACCATCAGTTTGTAGAATAACACTAGAAAAAGTGTCAACACGTGGATCAAGACGATTAAATGCCACTACCAATGATCAAAGATAATTTGAAAAAAAAAATTAAAAGGAGCATAGGTACCTACCTAATTTGTGTTTTGGGGGCCAAAATTGGTGGAAACTTTCAGAAATAGATATTTCAATTATTTCACATGAAACAAACAATAAATGTACAGCCAACATTTCTGTAGAATAATAAACCCCATGTGACAAGGACTTTGCAGCGTTTTGGAATCTACGCACCTTGAAACGGAAAAGAAAAAAGTTTGAGGGGGTGTTATAAAAATTTTTGCTGAGCCAATACATAGGTGTATTATTCACAGAATAATAAACCAAAAGGAGGGAAATTACGAAACTAATAGTGAGATGATTTTAGGCAGTATTTATTGAGTTGAAGTTATATGAGGTTTGTATGAAATGTGAAATATGGGCTTAGAAGCTACTTATCTCTAAACTAAGCAGTCCTACCTATAATACCTCCAGAAGCAATCCTAACGGCACCGCGAGGACGCGCATTCGCGACGGCGTAGGATGGCAAACGGCGATATGCCCTGATGGATGGTTTGACGTTGAATTTTTGAGAGAATTGCAAACTAACCTGGTGGCCTAGTTCAGGCTCCTGGGTGTGGAGTTGGCACTGAAGATGGCTAGGCTGCAGTACCTCCCTGCTACGGAGTCCTTCTCCGTATGGACGTCTCAGCATGGCAGGGTGTCCTGAAGACGTACGGTCAGTCAGTGCTCCTCTGCAAATTCGGGTCACGAACTTGGATAAAGATGTAGCTTGAGCAGGAGCACTGGAGAGACAATCGTTCTTGATTTCGGCAGCTTTTCACGAAATCTTCGATGGGCGGAGACTTGGTTTCGTAGGACGAAATTTCGGGTCCCACTTGTTCTAATCTATCCAATCGCATTAGGTATGTGACTCCGATAGGGGTTTTATTATGCCCAATCAGAAGCGATTAAAGATCTGGGGATTTTCGCTTGGGTGTCGAAGTTTCGGTCCGCGCGTGGCTTCAAGGTTTTTCGTGGTCCGCATCTTTTTTGCCGTTTCGAACAAAGGGAAGTTCTGGATCGTTTTTCGGTGGGAAAACGATCCTCAGCGGAAAACTTGTCGTGTAGGTGTTCTCACGTAAGATTTTGATGCTGCCGCCTTATTCTTGGAAGTGCGTCTAGTCCCGTGATTCTCCCGGGAAAATGAAATCTGATATGTCTGGCGCGGGTCTGAATATTCGCGTCCTGACATCCTTCCCTGCTTCTTTGAAATTTTTATTAGCAAAAATTTGAGTTCTGACTACGGCCGCTTTCGTTTTTATGTCGGTGAACGGGTTGCGCGATGCGTTCTGGAGTTCTTGGATGATTTGAAATGGCGAAAGAAGAATGGTACATTGAGTTCCTACTAGGGATCCCAATCTTGAATCCTGCAATTGCACGATCCTGCAGGATCCTGCCGCTCTTTGGGAGGTGCGGATCCTGCAGGATTCGTGCGTGGATCCTGCAATCCTGCAAAAATGTGAAAAACAGTTTCCACTCTTGGCGGGAGTCAAAAATGGAGGGAACGCATTCCCCACCACCCGAGCGCTCCAGCCCCTTCCTTCTCCGATCTTCTGCGTGAATCACAATTTCCTTCTATGATTCACAGTTTTCCCCCATTTAGGCGCCAGCCCAGTCTTTTACCATTTTCATTTATTATCTTTTTGCAACATGATGGTATTATTAACTTGTGAGCTGATTTAAAGCTATGGATTACACGGCCGTTTGGGATAATTTCTCGAAATCTAAAGATGGGGTGCAAAAAGACCTTGAAGTTAAGCAATAGATCAATAAAAGGTCTTCGTGCCCATCTGAATGCCGTCCATCCATTCACGATTTCGCCTTCCTCTCCAGAAAAATATGACTCTGAACCAGCGCCGAAGAAAGGCAAAATTACTACTTACTTCAGCAGTGGTTCTTCGTCGGATACCAGTCTGGAGGCCGTTCTCGCTCGTATGACTGCCAAGGATGGTATTTCTTTTCAAAGCTTTGTTACTTCTGATGACTTGAAATTGTTTTTGGTGAAATGTGGGTTTAAGCTTCCCTCTTCCGCAACTACCATACGGTCCATGGTAATGAAGTATGCTAATCACGTGGACTCAACAGTGACACTCTGAACGCATTGTGCATGCTTCGGTCGTTCTTACTAAGTAAAAACATCCAGTATTCAATTCATACCGTTTGTAAAAATCATAATAATTATATTCTGTCATTATATACTCTTATTGACGACCTAAATCTTTTAATTTAACCTACCTACCTCTTAGGTATTTTATCATGACGTAGGTAGCATTATAAATTACCAGTTAATTAGGTAATTAAATAAATAATTAATTTGCGCTGTTGGGCAGATGCAGGATCCTGCAGGATTGGCAAGTTCGAGGTGCGGATCCTGCAGGACTGAAAATCCGTGCGGATTGGGACCCCTAGTTCCTAGGGTGTTTACGTTGTGCTGCCCATTTATGGTTATTGTATGTGCCTAGTTATGGTTACATAAATGTAATAATAAAAATGGTTTTATAATGGTCCTAGTCCTTCTAATTGGGATTTCCCTTAGTGCTTAGCTAATTGTAATGTACAATAATATAATGCTTATACTACTTATAATATCCAACACTTATACTTATGAATTGCCGGAACAATATTTATTGTTTTTTTTTGCGTTTAATTGTCAAGGTTACACTTTTTTCTGTTTTTCCTCTCTGTTGTTTATTTTTTTTGACATTCTATGAGACATTTCTATGTCAAATATACTGTGGCTGAACATTTGATGCGACTTGTTTCAGTTGTCATGTTTTCATATTCCATGTTTTATACTTCTAGTTATTCCGATCATTATTTTTTATGCTTCTATCATGTTCTGACCCTGATCTATGTTTCGTGTTAGTTGGATCATTGGGTTAGGTTAGGAGGTGGTGTTAGTTGGATGTTTGGTATCACCGTTATAGCGGGATTCTGAGGTAAGGTCGTTGCTGATCTCCTCATGTATTGTATGTAGATGGTTAGTGCAATTAAGCTTATGATGATAACCATACATGTCTGTATTGGTTTTTGGCAAGTGGTTAGTTATGTAGTGTTCCCAGTCTGTGGTATTGTCTAGCGATAATTGAGGTAGGTATGTGGTCTATTGATTTTGCAAATTTTCCAAAAGGGTCGTCATGCATGTGTGTGGCTACTGGTGTGTCTGGCCCCTTCATCGTGAGGTTGAGAATACCGAAATCAATTTGTGAGCTGTTGGATGTTATGAATGAATATTTCCCTGTAATTAATGCCTCATGCTGTATGCTGTATGGTTGTACGATGTGTTGGTTTATGTTGAGTTGGCAGTCGCCGGTGCATTTGAGCAAATATGTGCCTTCCAGTTGTGTGATGGTGTGTAAGTGTTTGTCTGAGTAAACTGAGTGGACGAGTGAGGTGGTGCATAAAGTAATAATTCAGTCGGTCTGTTGGGCAATGTATGTATATATGGTTTGGTTAGTGTAAATAGCTGTATGGTCGCACTTTGTGCCGGTGGGCCTTATCTCCTTACACTGCCCTTGCAGAGTTTCATGAGTAAATCCGTAATGCTTTCCTGTTACGTTATTATAATGTAGTATGGGCGTGTTGTTTTATTGTACGTGAACGTCTCCGGTGTTATTTGTTGTGCAACGGGTATGAATTTCGTGCTAGTGTGTTGTTTCGCTCTATGATTGGTTGCGAAATGACGATATAAATCCCGTCTCCCACTGGGTGGAATTTTACTTCGGCTGTCCTTGAGAGTTAAGTACCTACATCCAGCGTTTCTTCTGCTGTTGGTGCGAAGGGAAGGGTAAGATCCACGTGTAATTCTTTCATTATCTGCTTGATTTTGGGCGTTATTTTATCTACATGTAACAGGGTTTCGCTTAATGTGTGTAATCGTGTGAACGTGAAGAAGGTGAGAAATAATGCATCATTGTCGATTTCCAACCGCATCTATGTAATGTTCATGTTCTGTACGTGTTCCTCAATGAATCTAGATGTTTTCATGTCATCTAATCTATTGTGGAGGTCGACGATTTGCGTCTCCTACTCGTCCAGGAGCATTGTCTAATAGTGTATCCAAACTTGTGTTCACGTACATCAACAGATCCTGTTGGTTCGTTATAACGTTATGTTGATTCTGTTCGATTTTTGCGAATGCTTGATTTGTGTAGAGTGCGTCTGATAGTGCCATGGTTCCAAAGATGAACTTATCTATTTCACCTACGTGGTCTGTCAATCCGCGTTTTTGTCGTGTGGGTATCCTGTACGTCGACGTTTTGTGGATGAAAGCTAGTAGCGTTTTTATCTGTTTTTGTACTCGTGTGTATGCATTAATTAAATTTGGAACTCTGTAGTAATTATTTGTTGCAGTATTATATTCGATTCTACTGTTTTTATTCAGTTCTCTCATTCTCATTCCTGTTCAACACTGATCCTTACTTCAACTTTTATTCAATTTTCTTATTTGTATCAACTTTTTATTTTTTTATTTTCATTTTTTATTCCCTTAGTGTTAGTGTCTTGAATCTTCCTATTTTTCCTTTCCATATTTATTGGTGCTCATTTATTTATTTATACAGTTAGTTGTATCTTTATTGGTTTCATTTCCGTTTTCCACATCATACTTTCATTCTGCTAGTTTTGCAGGACCTAGCATTATGTTCATTCTCGATGTCAATTATTCCTATTATTATTATTTCTTCAATTATTCCATCATTTGTTTGTTATACTTTCGATGATTATATAATGTGTTAGGTGTACTTTCATATATTATTAATTCTCAATTATCCCGAATATTTTGAATAATTTGTTCTTTTTTTTCTAACCACACTTTTTATTTTTTTATTTTTTCATTTTTTTTAATTAATTAATTAATTTTTTTAATTTATGTTTTAAATGTTTTAATATCTATTTTTTCATTCACCCATCTACTTTCATTCACAGTCTCCAACTACTCTTACGTTCATTCACTTTCTTCATCTGTTTCATTCATCCACGTCTGTTCATACGTATGCCTCATTCATCATAAATTTCAATCATCTCGTTACATTTATTCGTCTTTGTTTCATTAAACTATCACTCATCTGTCCAGCTCCCAGACGCCTTGGGGTGTCCAGTCGCATGCACACATCCACATGATACACGTACTTATACCACACATACAAGATACATCTTTGATACATTCGTTCATAAACGTATACTATGTGTTCACTCTCACACATGCAAGTTTCTTACATTCTGACATTTGTTTCATTCATGCGGCCGCTTCATTCATTCGAATGTTTTTATTATTATTTATTCTTAATTTATTAATATTTAATATTATAATTTCCTACTTTTATCGTTTTTTATTCTTTCATGTTTTAGGTACTCTATCTGCTGGTATTTTTGCCTAGTGTAATACCTCCGAAACTGTGATACATGAAAAAAAAAAGAAAGGCACAACAACAGGGGAATGACGAAATTATATCTTCCCGTTTGCCTCTTTAGTTGGAATTGACCTGTATATTTCTGTGTTCAGTTGTTAACATTTGGATCCAAGAACTTAGTTTCAATTAATACTAGTTCTCCTTCCTTAAAATCTGAGTCTGGCCTCTTCTTATCGAATTGCTTTTTACACTTCTGGAACTCTTCATTGTGTATCTGGGGTAATTTTTCCCAGGTATTCTGTATATGCCCTATTCTTCATTTTCTGTATTATTCCTTATTCCATCTTTATAGTAGTGGTCTCTTCCATAGATACATTTATATGAGGTCCTTCCTTTTAGAGCTTTTGTTGGTGTGGTGTTGTCACTTTCATACTGGAATTCTACCGTCCATTGTATAGTGAAATTTGATCGTCAGTTTTCTTTTATCATAATCTAGAACTGCTCTGGTTTTGTCAAGATAGTCAGACCCAAGGATCATCACTGTTCTTATACCATTCGTTTTTCGTAGAACTTGAAACGTATGCGTCATTGGTTTATCGATCCCAATGTTGTGGAATTGTAATGTGATCGAGCCAACTGTCTGAACTTCTTGGTTCGTAACTGAGAGTAGGTCCGTAGTTGTATCTGTATTTATGATGTCGTAGGGGCTCAACAAATCATCTGAAATTATTGGTACTCCAGCTCCACTGTCCAATAACGCCGATATTTTGGTGTTGCTGATTAGGATTTTTAATGTCGGTTGGTTTCTTAGAATGGCTTGGCAATGTTCATGTTCTTGTATGGTTCTCTCCTGTTGGTTTGATATTGCATAATGGCACATAATTGTAAATTTTGTTGGGTTTTGAGTTCGTTGGCCGATCTGTATTACTACTGCCATCTATTGTTTCATCTTTGTCATTTTCTATGTATGTTGCTTGAGTTACCTATTTGACAGTATTCTTGGTGTTGATTCTTGGGTAGTTCATAGTATCCTTGTCCCTGTGTCTTGGTATACAACTTTGTGTAATGTTGGTTTTGGAGTGCCCAATTGCTGTTCTTTGGTTGGTAATGGTTTCGGTAATATCCATTATTGTCTTGGGAGTAGTCTCGTATTCTGTACGCGTTGTTGTATCTTGAATTATTATTCCAAGTACGATAGTTCTTAAATTGTTGGTAACATTGGATCGCATTTCTGTTGTAATATGGATATGAAGAGTACTTCGTTATGTTATTCCAAGTTTGGACTCCGTGTCTTTGTTTCCGCATGTTTTGATCTCTGTTGGTTTCTCATGTTTCTTTTCGTTGGCTAAGTATGTCGATTTGCTGTTGTATGCTATTTAACTCTGATGTTATTTTGGAATCACTGGCGATCTCTTCATGTTTGTTTTGGTTGGAAATTTTAACGTATTGAATGGCTAATTCAGCTCTAGAAACTAAGGTTCTATGTTCTGCGACCCTGTCCTTCTTTGAGGCTGCTATCATTTCTGTTATTTGCGGTGACAGTCCCATTTGTATGATACGAGTGTTCTCTTGCTCGCTCATTTTCGGATCAATTTCATAGGCCAATGTTTCTACTTGATTTATAAACTCACTGGCGCTCTAATCTGTCGTTTGCTGTTGATTTTGTAATATTAAGCGTTTCCGTTCTTTTTCCATCGGCTCAGTGAATCTCATTTCAAACAATTCTTTCCATTATTGTATAGTCGTTGGAGTATTCTCATTTTCTGCTGTCATGTAATAAAATTTTTGAGCATCTTGTACTAACTAAATTGGAAGTTTAGAGTCGTGTCGTCTGTCCATTGTCGCACTTTCGAAATTCTGATGAAATGGTTGAACCATTCGGTTACATTCATTGGTGGCCTGAAAAGTATCGAGGTTCGATTTTGGGTTGTTGTTGACCCTTATGGTTTGAATGATTTCATGGTGACTGCCTTTTTGATGGTGTCTGAACTGGTGTATTGTGATTTCATCGGGAGTCAAGGTTCTTCTAGTCACTTCATCTGGTTTTCTTTTATTCTAAGAATAATCTTTTGATACGATTCTGGTTTTGGATGATGTTGTTGAACTCTCCTTTGTCGATGCTTGCTGATTCTGTTATTGGGTCCGTTTGTGTATAAGTATCGATAAGTATTCTGGTTACACTTTGTGTTCTCCATGATGAGGATGCTTGCAGTCTGTCTCCTATACGTTTCAAATGTCTATTTTCCAAGGTTAATTGTCTTCGGCTTTTTGAAGTGGTTTATTTATTTATTTATTTTATTTTATTTTTTTTCCAGGAACTCCGTCCTGTGTCTGTTGGCTTCATTTGGTTTCGTTTTAAATTAGTACTCTGTCTGGTTTGCCTGTTTGTCCTGTTCCAACATGCACTCTTGCAATGCTTGATAAGCCTTCTGGGTTCATCGTAACGTTTCTGTTATTTCTTTGATTTGGGTATTGTGGTCTTGTATATTTGGTATATTTGGGTATGTTGTACTGCTTCGTTCCATTCTACTAGAATTTTTGTGCTGGTCTACACAATTCGCTCGGTCTGATGTGGGTCTGGCTGTGCGCATATTTTCTGCAATTCGATTTGCAATTCCGCTGCTCTCTGTGCAACAATGTCACTCAATTCGTGACCTGATGTACTTACTCATTTTATTTTTTTTGAAAACTTGGAAATTTGATTTATTTTTTGTTTTGTTATTACTTCTATTTTTATTATTCTTAATATTATTTGTTAATTCAATTATTTAATTTTTGTTGTTATTCATCTTCGTTAATTTCCATACTGGAAGTAGGTGCTCTGCTTAATTTGGTTAAAATTGTGAATCTACATTTGGTAGGTAGTTTTTGCCTGTTCCTGTTATCTATATCTATCTCTTCCTAGGTCTTTTTTTGTCTTAGGTTCCTGAAATCCACAAATGAAAATCCACAAATCTACAGATGAAATGAAATCTGAAATCTGGTTCCTGTGTCTATCAGTTTACCCGTGTGATTGTGAGATATGACCTGTCTATCTGATCTTACCTATTCATGATAAATGTATCTATCAGTTTTGCTGGAAACATAATTTGATGTGCATACAGGAAGTATAGATTTATTCAGAGCATAGTTATGTATCGTCATATTCATGTATAATTACTCGACACAAATGTATATACTCGTATGCTTATGCACCCAATACAAATTTCCTAGTGTTAAACATGCTTTTTTTCATTTAGGGGAATAATGCACTTGCTTAATCAATCGTGCTATAGGACGAAAATTTTTTTTCTGAAACGGTTTATCACTTGTGGCATATATGTCGTAGTGTACCTATATGGATAATTACTTAAGCTGCAATGAATTAATTAATCGATATTCAAAGTTTGATTCCGGGAGACAATGAGTCGCCTTGACGTGCGCCTGACTAGTTATGCACGCAAGTCATGCGGGTTGCATACCGCCCATATTAGATGGCGTTTTTCCGTTCCCTTGTGGAAAATCTGTGTCTGCATATTCAATTGTGAATTTTCTACACGCAATATAGTTATTCAACGAACGCGTATATACCTAAATATGTTCATACGCAAAAATAGACATAATTTATCCATGTAAATTTTCAAAAAATAAATTTTGTAATTTTGTGAAAATCTTGTAAAAATGTTCAATCATACCTTATGTTTACATGCATTCTTGCCTTAAATATTGATTTTTCTAGGTTTTTGTAAGTGTTATTGTAGTCATATATTCAATGGTATTTGACGAACTTAATGAATTTTTCAACTTTTCAGAGTATGCCGAATATTGGCTTATGATTCGAGATTTTTACTGTCTCTTATTTTTACTAACTTAGCTAATTATAACTGAGCCTACTCATTACCATGAACTCATTAAATCCATGGAAACGATGGGAAACCACATGGAATCAAATGGGTGACGTGTTCCTGATTAAAATTGTGCCTTGTGTTTTCCTCGTCTGTCCGATGTTACGGGAGACAGCGGTGGATCATGTTCAAGGGCACTAAGAATTCCACTGAGACGGCAAAGGTTGTAATTACGACTCTCAGCGATATCCCATTGTTTTCCGAGTGTGAAAGCATTTCCTGAATTCCACAAATGTGTTATTTAATTATATTCTAAGTTCTGTTTATAGTTATTCCATGATACAATGATGTTGGTATAATTACGCCTTTTGGGTGATATTTGGGGGAAAATGTTGCTATGATAAATCGTACCCAGACATTTCAATAACTTTCCTGCTGTTGCTTCCTTGGAAGAAATTTTTGTTTGTTATGTTTATTTATTGGTTTTGTTGTCAATTTTTTTTTGCTATTGTTGTTCTTTATTTTATTTTTTATTTTTTTATTTTTTTATTGTATTTTATTTTGTTATTTTTTTGCGTACAGTTTGTATAAATTTTATGTCATCCTTTAACTAGCTAGGTATATTTTTGTTCTTGTTGATTAATATTAGTTGACCAACTAATCTGATGGCAAATCACATGAGGTCAATTGTTTGAATGTAATTCGCACTTTTTTGACAGGAATAGTGTAGTTGAGAAATGTAAATTTTAGTCGGACAAGAATTTCTTGAAAACTAACGTGGATTTGGTGATTTTGCTCTCAATAAACCTTGTAGCGGGCAATCTTAGATTTAAAAAAAAAGTTAGTATACCTAATGGTGTGCAGTTTAACTGCGCCGCAAAGGGGGTACGTGCGTCCAAAGACAGCACGCGTGTCCGCTTGGTAAGATAAGGGACCTAAAATGCTAGGAAAATTTGCTGCGCGATCTCTACAGTTTACTTCAAGGTGTCGATTTTGGGTTTTTATTCATTTAAATCATATGTTTCATCAAATTTCGTTCCTAGGCTTCTTTCTTATTTATTGACGTCTTTCTTCTCATATTGTCATTGTTCATTGTATACGTTCAACAACGACTGGGCGTAATATTAACCTTTGGGCATTTACTTCTCTTTTTCCGGACTTTTTTGTATTGTTATTTTTTATTTATTTATTTATTATATATATATATATATATATATATATATATATATATATATATATATATATATATATATATATATATATATATATATTACAACCTTGCAGTCACATTCCAGCTTATTTTTCTGTATGTGTGTTGTTATTATTCCGGGGAGGTAGGTAACATGAATGTACTCCCGTACCTAAAGTGTGTGTTGAGTGTGGTAATGGTGTAATGTACACAGTGAATAATGTGCCGTATATATATTATGGCGGGTGGGTCAAATGTAGATTTAAGAATATTTCAAATGTTCAAACATAAATGATATACAAATAAATGGTACAAGTTATCATGCACATAAACGGTTATTTATAATTACCTAGCCACATGCACAGTTATTATGAAATATGTTCGGCTGATTGGTTCTTATTTTAATTACAAGCGAAATTGACGTATATATTTTTTTATTAATTGATTCCTATTTATTTTATTTTGTTTTTGAATTTTATGAAATGTTTGAATTTTTGTCTAATGTTTCGATGTAGGTATGCTACGTTATGCCTATATATTTTAGTATCACAATTCTTATATTCTTATAAGTAGGGCTTGTCAAGTGACAGCAAGTCTGACCGGATTTTACTCGACGGATTTTTACCAATTTGAGGGGCAGGTTCGCCTCCACCACTTGTCAGATTGATGGATCGTAGGGGTTTTTTGGACCCTATAATCCACCTACTTGCGGGTAAATCCTTGAGCTGCTGTCCCTAGCAATCACAGGGACTACCTACACCACGCAAGTACTGACTAATGACTAATTTAGGTCGGGTTTTACCGCGAGGGTAATACACACGACCTAGTCGACCTCGTAACAAGAGTCACGTTGTTAGCGAGGGCACCCAAGGACTTAAGTCCGCAATTAACTTCGAAGAGAAAAAGGAGGGAAATTACGAAACTAATATTGAGATGATTTTAGGCAGTATTTATTGAGTTGAAGTTATATGAGGTTCCTATGAAATGTGAAATATGGGCTTAGAAGCTACTTATCTCTAAACTAAGCAGTCCTACCTATAATACCTCCAGAAGCAATCCTAACGGCACCGCGAGGACGCGCATTCGCGACGGCGTAGGATGGCAAACGGCGATATGCCCTGATGGATGGTTTGACGTTGAATTTTTGAGAGAATTGCGAAGTAACCTGGTTGCCTAGTTCAGGCTCCTGGGTGTGGAGTTGGCACTGAAGATGGCTAGGCTGCAGTACCTCCCTGCTACGGAGTCCTTCTCCGTATGGACGTCTCAGCATGGCAGGGTGTCCTGAAGACGTACGGTCAGTCAGTGCTCCTCTGCAGATTCGGGCCACGAACTTGGATAAAGATGTAGCTTGAGCAGGAGCACTGGAGAGACAATCGTTCTTGATTTCGGCAGCTTTTCACGAAATCTTCGATGGGCGGAGACTTGGTTTCGTAGGACGAAATTTCGGGTCCCACTTGTTCTAATCTATCCAATCGCATTAGGTATGTGACTCCGATGTGGGATTTCTTATGTCCAATCAGAAGCGATTAAAGATCTGGGGATTTTCGCTTGGGTGTCGAAGTTTCGGTCCGCGCGTGGCTTCAAGGTTTTTCGTGGTCCGCATCTTTTTTGCCGTTTCGAACAAAGGGAAGTTCTGGATCGTTTTTCGGTGGGAAAACGATCCTCAGCGGAAAACTTGTCGTGTAGGTGTTCTCAAGTAAGATTTTGATGCTGCCGCCTTATTCTTGGAAGTGCGTCTAGTCCCGTGATTCTCCCGGGAAAATGAAATCTGATATGTCTGGCGCGGCTCTGAATATTTGCGTCCTGACAGTATCTACCTACAATAGATTTAATATTTGGTCCTTGACCTGGGTACCTTTTCATAACGTGTACGCGAGAAATGGAGGTTTCTACGTTTGCGCATGCGCAGAACAACCATTGACGGAAAAGCTATGAAATTTATTGATTTTCTCCCTAATTAGACTAGCTATTATTTATTCCCGCTAACTTTCTCATAAAAACCCAATTTAGAAGGTAGGTATAAATTACTAAGCATTAATTACTATCTAGTAATAAATTAATACCTGAATATAGGTAGGAAGTGCATAGTAATAAATACTATGTATCCAATATAACTCATCCATCATAGAGTTGGTAGAGGTAGAAACGACAAATCTAACGATTTCAGGAGACCACACAAATTAGCGCAATATTTTGAATGAATTAGTTTACTAGATTTTGAGTCCTCACTACGGAAGGAATGAGCCAACGGTCTAACAAATTATTATGAAAATCTGGCAACCCTATTTAAATGGGAGGTTAGTGTATGCAGGTAGTTGCGTCACCCTTCCCACCTAGCCAGCCCATCGTCCGCCCTTCTTCTTTCACGGCCTCTCAACTCCAAATTCAGAGCATCATACTTTTACAACAAGATTTCGGCCGCAAGATTTCGGGTCTTCGGCCGCTAGTTTTCAATATTTGTTTATGGAACTGGTTCTGAACATTAGTGCACATCTGTCCCTAAATGGGACGGACGTGTTTTTGCAACAGAAAAAATCGGGTTTAAGTAATAAAATAATTAATGCTAAAGTTAATCTAATCCAAAAAATATTCGAAAATTTGTTTGCTTTTTCATACAGCCGTGTTCTGTTGACTAAAAGAAACTCAAATACATTGTCAGATTGAAAATTGATTGAAATTTGATTATTTAGGAATGGATGTTCTTTCGAGCGATCGCAGTGCCATCTCTTATCGTAGAATCTCACTAAAGGCCCGTCCACATTGGCCACTAGTTCTCTGGGTTATTCCATGAATAAGGGTGGACCCACGAAAATCTGGCGGTACCGACGGCCACTAGGACTTCTGCTAGGGTAATTCTGACTGATGTGCTATCAGAATTCCCGCTGTGTCTGCTATTAACTGATGCAGTCTGGACATCAAAAAGGTGAAAATGTAGCACGAGACAGACGTATTCAAGCCAGGATGGTTGACGTCACGCCACTCAAGACATCAGTCCGAGACACGTTTATACCCACTTCCGATCATCGGATATATGCAAACAACTTGTTGGAAACCTCTTCCTTAGAACACGTGACATAAATACTACTACCTACTCCATTACATCATATTTGTTTGTTTTGATGAATTAATTTCAACTACGAAATATATTAGATTTTTCTGATTGCCGTTCTCAAGCGTCTAATGGTTCTAATGATTCCAGGTTTTGTCTATCCGTCTTACTGACATTTTTGCCGTTTCGGCCCCACTGTGCGCTGTTTTCACGCGAAACTGAAAAATGTGCAAATCGCACCAATGGAGTTTTATTAATCAATGTACTCAATCAATGATTTATGGATGCGCGCCGTTGTGCTTATCATAACTCAAAGCTTCGTAATTCAGTTGCTTCTATCCTTCCTCCGTTATGCTTCGAATTTTAGATATAATTGATAAATGGCTTGAACTTAATGCATCTGGTAATGTCCGAATCGTAAACATTTTACTGGGAGTAGAATGTACGGGAGTAGGGAGGATAACCTGCCCAGTTGTACTGAAATTCGAAATACATACGTAGAATTTTCAATATTCTTCTTATTTTATTGAATCTGGAGAGGTTGGAGCAAACCGAAGTTGATGCCGTGGGTATATGGCACATCGAACCAGAAACGCGACGGTGGAGTGGAAGCCAAAGCCGAACCAGTACTCTTCAAAACCTGGAGTCCTCGTGGAATGGACGACAAATCGATGTGGAGTTGCGCGGAACTGGTAGGTACTCACTCTTTCCCATTGCTTCACCGCCCTGGGATGCGAAGAAGGCGCTGAGACTCGAACATGTGACCCCAGAATCTATCCTAACCCCAGGCACCAGTGACAGCACTAACACGCTCGGCTACTGCCATCGACTCCTGAAAAAATTATTCTTCCCAAAATGAAACATTTATTACCCTTGGGGCGAGATATTCGCAGGAACAAATAATTTTATTGTGTTTATTCGTAAACTTGAGTGGTGTAACTCGAATGTCCGGTATATGTAGAAGTTCTACACCTAGCGCACTGCGAAAACTGAGATGTGAGGGAGGAAAAGGATTTATTGGTCACACGTAGTATGTTTGTATGTTTAACTTCATCTGCTCGAACTACCGCCTGTTCAGTAAAAAAGCAACTGCTCCTTGTGAAAGGTACGCGGAAGTGGAGCCGGTGGGGGACACCACCTCCGACCCTTTCGCACCTGCTTTTATACCTACAAATACTGGAGAGGAAATGTTTGCTCGGGTTGTTATTTCCGCAGGAGCATCGAGGAGACCCTCCAGGTATCGGTAGGTGCATCAATTAAATATTACGGGAAGCGGGATTTTCCCCAGAAAGTGGTTTAGTCGGTGCAAATACCGCCATTGGCCGTCCCCACAAGGCACGGCGAGCTGATCCCTAATGGTGCGGGTGAACCTAATGAAGGCTTCCCTTCGTTGAGGATCGGCTAATGAGAGAAAGGAGACTGGTCCCGTTGAGAAGGGGGATAAGGTTGAACAGGATTGTTAAGAATGTTGAAACTCTGTTAGGAGCATTTAAAGGAACCCCCAGGTTTCAACCAAAAAATTCCTAATGGTCAAAAAGCTTTTGTTAACACTCCGTTTCGCAGAGCACCATAATATCTTCTCCGGTCCTATCACTCAAAGTCCTCCGTAAAAAAAAAATTTTGGATCCCTCAAACAATGCTTTAGGTGTTGGTCGAACGCCTACACTGATTGCTATGTACTTTGCTTGAGTGGAGCCACAGGTGTTGGTCAAATAATAGGTAGCTTAAACCTCACAGGTGATTTAAATAACTCTGAAGAGGGCCGGCATTCCTGTCACAGCGTGAGAACACATGGATACAACAACAGATCGATTTGAATTAATTTGGAGACTCCCCAACAGCAATGTTGCTATAGACGGCAACCAAGTCAAATACCGCTTCAACTAATTCATATTACAAATCGTATAATCGGAGGTTGTCAAAGGCTTACTCTAAGGCCCACGGAATATTCACAATGATCGAAACCCGTTTCGTCGAAAGAAGCATCGATGGAGGTATATCCGGTGCATCAGCAGTTTACAAAAAAAAATAATAATAAATAAATAAAAATATAACGAATTTTCTCCGTTCATCATTTTTAAAGTCCCCTAAGGCCTTGTCGTCGGTTGAGCATTCATATTGCTGAGGTATCTAGGTATCTATAAAAAAAGGACTTCGTCTATAAAAAAGGTAAAAGTAGTAGGTACATACTTTAGTCAGCACTACCGTAAAAAGGAAGAACGCCTCATTTCTTAAAAATCAAATTTTTCATGAGAGCACTTCAAAGTTTTGCTCAGTCACCCTCGTCCTAACTTCTCTCCAGTTTTTCATAAAAACAAACGTTCTTCTCACCACGATAAATCGATGTTTAGTGATTATATCGATACCAAATGATAGCCAAAATATTCGATATTTCTAATCGATTCTGCTTATAAGGCGTTTTATTTAGGTTTTGACAGAGTGATCTACACTGGAGTCCAAGGAGAAACCTCTTGAGGCGTTTTTCCTTTGAACGAGCCATAAAAATAGCAAGATAAATTTATTCAAGAACACCTTTTGAATACCAAAACTGAATGCCATATTATTTATACTTACCTATCGGTAATTGGTAAAATTGGTATATTTTTTATTTGTGCGATAAGAGGATTTGTAATAAAGAAGAAGAAAGGAGAAATATTTGCTTTTTTAAAATATATCTATAGGTATTCGTTTTCTTCAATTTTATATTTTAAATTTTTTGCCGAAAATCCGAAACAATGCACTCAACTTCGAAATGCAACTAACCCTAAAATATGCATTCAGCATTATGCTAAACTAGCTGTGTACCCGCGCTTCGCAACGGTAAAACAGACACCCCCTGTATCCCCCCTCCTCAACTGATCAGAAACCTTCCCCAATGCCAACCCTAACTGCCTTTAACCCCCCCCCCCCCCGGTATCCTGTGAACCCTCCCTACCTGGTTAGAAACATTCCTCAATGTTCACACAACAAATTCCCAAAGTTGCACTCCAATTGGTCAAGTAGTTTTGAAATTTCTGTAGACCCCCCCCCCCCCCCTCATAACCTGTACCCCCCTCCCACTAACATCCTGATTGAAGTACCATTTGAATGTACCTACTCGTCGAGCTGAATCCAGAATCTAATTACAATCGGATTTACGTCCAACCGTTCAAAGTTATTATAAGCATAAACGTCCTCATAGAAGTGATTATAACACGTTTTGCTTCCGAGTCTGAAAGCAGCGGAAGCCTTGTGTTCACTTTCGTGAGCCAAAAAATTTTTGTCTTCAGAAATCAAAATTTCCACTTGCATTTTGCGTTTCAAAGCCTACTGAACAAATTTGGTTCCGTGTCTGTCGGTCTGTGAGTCTGTGAGTCTGTGAGTCTGTGAGTCTGTGAGTCTGTGAATCTGTGAGTCTGTGAGTCTGTGAGTCTGTCCGCATTTCCTTGTTACAGCCATAACTTCCACGATTTTGAATTGATTCAGCTCAAATTTTGAGTGATGGTGCGGATAAGGCCCCTTGAGGTCCCATACAAATTTCAACATGATTGATCCAGCGGTACGCCCTGCGCATGCGCTAACGTTAAATTCAACAAACACGCATAACTTTCACAATTTTGATTCAATTTCGCTCAAATTTTCAAGGGTTGTTTGGACAAGGCCTAGTGAGTTCCAGTATGAATTTCAGCATGATCGGACCCTCGGTGCGCTCTGCGCATGCGCTGGCGTGAAATAGATTCAATTTCCTTGTTACAGCCGTAGTAACCAAAGATTTCACCCAATTTCAATGTAATTCTCAGGGATTAAGCGGGTAGGGCCCATTGAGGTCCCATATAAATTTCAACATGATAGAGCCAGCGGTTCGCCCTGCGCATGCGCTCTGTCTGTCTGTCTGTCCTTCTATGCACGGCCAAACGGCTCGACGGATATCGACCAAATTTGGCACGAATATCGAGTAGGCTCCCAAGTTGTGCAACGTCGCATTTTCAATTCCCTGACCATAGCGGAACTATGGTCGACCATGGTCAACTCCTGAATGGCTTGACGGATATCGACCAAATTTGGCACGAATATCCAGTAGGCTCCCAAGTTGTGCAACGTCGCATTTTTAATTCCCTGACCATAGCGGAACTATGGTCGACCATGGTCAACTCCTGAATGGCTTTATGGATATCGACCAAATTTGGCACGAATATCCAGTAGGCTCCCAAGTTGTGCAACGTCGTATTTTTAATTCCCTGACCATAGCGGAACTATGGTCGACCATGGTCAACTTCGTTAATTGAAATGGTAACCCCTATTTTTTATCGCGTATTCGTAATTTACGTGAAATTCTATCTACGATCGACCCTTCGGACTACCCCCGCGGTCGACCATAGCGCATCCATGGGCCCCTCCATGGTCGAATCCCGAATTGCTCAACGGATATCGACCAAATTTGGCACGAATATCCAGTAGGCTCCCAAGTTGTGCAACGTCGCATTTTTAATTCCCTGACCATAGCGGAACTATGGTCGACCATGGTCAACTCCTGAATGGCTTGACGGATATCGACCAAATTTGGCACGAGTATCCAGTAGGCTCCCAAGTTGTGCAACGTCGCATTTTTAATTCCCTGACCATAGCGGAACTATGGTCGACCATGGTCAACTTCGTTAATTGAAATGGTAACCCCTATTTTTTATCGCGTATTCGTAATCTACGTGAAATTCTATCTACGATCGACCCTTCGGACTACCCCCGCGGTCGACCTTAGCGCATCCATGGGCCCCTCCATGGTCGAATCCCGAATTGCTCAACGGATATCGACCAAATTTGGCTCCAATATCCGGTAGCCTCCCAAGTTGAACGTAGGCGCATTTTTAATTCCCTGACCATAGCGGAAATATGGTCGACCATGGTCAACTCCTGTATGGCTTGACGGATTTTGATAAAATTGGGCACAAATACCCGGTAGGGTATGGGATTTTTCCGTCGTTTGTTGGTTCCACGATACTGCGTACAGCGAATCTCGGATAGCGAGCGAAGCGAGCGGTCAGGCTAGTTATGTATAATGGACGTAATGTATTATGGAAGTCATGTTATGTATAATATGTATATTTCATGTAATGTTATGTAATGTTATGTTATGTAATGTAATGTTATGTAATATGTATATTTAACGTTATGCAATGTTATGTAATGTAATGTAATGTAATGTTATGTTATTTTGCTTCCGAGTCTGTTCTATTTTATAATGGGTCATTCTGATTGTGACGAGGAAGCTCCTGTGCCATCACCTTGGCAGTGTATTTTAGTAGTATTTCATTCATAGCGTTTCAACGGATGGACAGATTCAAATGCGGATTTTTCATAAACCTTCCCAGATAAATTCTGCGTCAAATGGTACCAGCCGCAACTTTCTACGTTCAGCCGTTCTCAATTGATGCCGAGACAAACAAACAAATTCCCAAAGTTGCACTCCAATTGGTCAAGTAGTTTTGAAATTTCTGTGCCCCCCCCCCCCCCCTCTCATAACCTGTACCCCCCTCCCACTAACATCCTGATTGAAGTACCACTTGAATGTACTCGTCGAGCTGAATCCAGAATCTAATTACAATCGGATTTACGTCCAACCGTTCAAAGTTATTATAAGCATAAACGTCCTCATAGAAGTGATTATAACACGTTTTTTAGTAGTATTTCATTCATAGCGTTTCAACGGATGGACAGATTCAAATGCGGATTTTTCATAAACCTTCCCAGATAAATTCTGCGTCAAATGGTACCAGCCGCAACTTTCTACGTTCAGCCGTTCTCAATTGATGCCGAGACAAACAAACAAATTCCCAAAGTTGCACTCCAATTGGTCAAGTAGTTTTGAAATTTCTGTAGACCCCCCCCCCCCCCCCCCTCTCATAACCTGTACCCCCCTCCCACTAACATCCTGATTGAAGTACCATTTGATCGTCGAGCTGAATCCAGAATCTAATTACAATCGGATTATTTACGTCCAACCGTTCAAAGTTATTATAAGCATAAACGTCCTCATAGAAGTGATTATAACACGTTTTTTAGTAGTATTTCATTCATAGCGTTTCAACGGATGGACAGATTCAAATGCGGATTTTTCATAAACCTTCCCAGATAAATTCTGCGTCAAATGGTACCAGCCGCAACTTTTTACGTTCAGCCGTTCTCAATTGATGCTGAGACAAACAAACAAACAAACAAACAGACAAACAGACACTGTTTTATTATATGTATAGATAGATAAACCATGCGGTTTTGGAAAACTTTCTGTGAAATTTATAAATATCATTGGAACTCTCAAATATTCTTTTTTTCTCTATATTCCTTTCAAATATATATTTATATTTTCTTCATATCGATCATAGAAAAAACACAGAAAAAATTACTAAATAAACTAACTGTACCAACAAAATATGGAGAAAAAACTGTAGGTACCTAACAAAGTTTATTAAATTACTTAATTGATGATGTTAGTGTACACTATAATTTTATCAATAAAAATGTAAGTTATTTTATCTTGTTAACATTTTTCAATCATTTTCTTCTACTAATAAATATTTTTCTTCTTCGTCAACTGGAAGCGATTCCCAAAAACTTTCCTGTTTTCTGGTATGGGACGAAAAAGTTGTTTGATTATTTCCGTCTTCTTATCAAGTGGAATACCACGCGAAGAACACCTCATGTGGGCTGTATAGATGTGCCTAGTGTAGAGGTACCTAAGCTGAAGAGTGAGATTTAGTAAACCAAGATATCGTGATTCGTGCAAAATACTTTTTTGAAACACTAAAAACTGGAACATTTGTTAAACTTGGCGTTCTTGGTTACCCAAATAATTTACGAAGAATCTCAACAGGCTCAGCTGCTACAGTCAAAGGAAGAACGCCTCGCCCATCTGACGATAAATGACTCGACCCAGTAATGAAGCCAATGATTCCGAGGTGAAACGCCTCTTCTCGACTTTCACAGACTTTAGGGGTTTCTCCTCAGAACCTAGAATTAGAATAAATGATTTAATGCGCTGATGGTGCCGTACTTAAGTCGTTTCACCTTTGACTTGAATGAGATAAGGCTTTTCTCCATTTAACACGACAACGTCCCAGTTTTCGGGTGAAAATTTCGACGTTTTCCGATGTGAATGTTCAAGTTTTGACTTCACCAATGGAAAAAGCATGTCAAAATAGGGGCGGGGGATACGAGAAAACCCCACTTTCGGAAATCTTTGAGATGAGGCGTTCTTCCTCTTTTGACGGCAGGGCAGGAGTGTTAGTGTGATGGGAGTAGTGATGTGTATGGATGATTTTCCTACCCACACGAACGCACGGTGCATCGCACTTGAAGCTGCACAATTTATGCCGGACTAAGAACGGAAGAAACGAAAAACAAACTAATAGGGATCAATCTGGCACAATGGGGTGCTGAACAATGGAACGAGATGCGGGAGCAATCTCCTGTTTTGTTTATAATAACCGATCTCATAAGTAATTTGTGATCCAAAGAGATTGTATACCTAGCCATCCTCAATTCCTCATGGTAATATGTATATCAAAAGTCTCAACTTTCACTCGCCTCAATAATTATAATCGCTGTGCGTAGATCGTTACCAAATTGGGATTGGATTTAGAGGAGCATTTTCCATCTGGAGAATCCACGTGAAATACAGAGATTCCTATGTAAGAAGGATTTTTATTATGGAGTTTATGAAAATTAAAATTAGTAGAGTGATTTGAGGTTTTTGCTAAGTACTACTATTGGTTTGTGCTGCTTTTGCATCCTGCTGACACTTGACACCTGCTTTGTTTGTTGCTAACCCCGTAAAAATCCACGCTTTTTCTTAAACACCCCCGTAATGGAACTCTAAAGCTAACGCTAGATATATTCATTATATTCCCACGAAATCGTTCCTATAGATTCTCTTGTCTTTGTTTCTATCCATTCCGAGGATCGCGTCATTTGAACTCCTGAGATAAATTTCTGATACTTAAGAGATTCAGGATTCAGAGATTCTAGTAGGTACCTAGGATTAGGAATAAGAGTAACATTATATAGAACAGGCAAATTTTCCATTTCTCCTACAAAATTATTGTATTTATTATTGCATTCATTACTGTATTTACTTTGATAAAACTCTGTATCCGTTCGTCTTGAATCTCACAAAAACTGAATAACTCCACGCACTAGTGACTTGACGTGTGAGTTGCTTGGAAGTGATTACTTACAAGTTGGTTACGCGTTAATAACCAGAAGGTTAACAACCAGTCAGCGGTGCCGCGGCTCGTCGGGACTGGTGGGAGGCAATAGACGAAGTAATAATGTGATAATTTCCTTACCCACGTTCAGGCAATATGGTGGATGAGTACAAGGGGTCGCATTCTTGAAGAATATTGTTAGTCATTAGGAGGAGTGGTTTTTAAAATATTGCTATTAACTGGTACACGAGTACCAATACATACATGTAATAAGAGTAATTCATCATAGAAATGTTCTAGCGAACATAATGGATAATGGATAATGGATAATCACGTACCATAAACTGGATGACTTTGCAATTTTTGGTTCATTATTTTCCATGAAGAACCTTTGGAAAGAGCATTAAAAAAAATAAATAAATAAACAATCTTAAGAGTTCATGATCGCCATACGGGACCAGGTCGTGGCGACCCGCAACTACCGGAAGTACATCATCTGGCAAGCTGGAGTACAGGACGTGTGTCGCATTTGTCAAGCGGGTGAGACAACAGACCACGTCCTAGCGGGTTGCCTGGCGCTTGCTCCCACCAAGTACCTGTATAGGCATAACATGGTGGCGCGTGTAGTCCACCAAGAGCCGGCCTTAAAGCACACTGTTGTTCGGGACAGGACGCGCTACTTCCAGTATGAGCCAGCCAGGTATTTGGAGAATGAAAATTACAAGATGTGTTGGGACAAGGAGCTACCGACTGATCTGCCAATCACCGCGTGTCCGCCTGATATTGTCCTCGCGCACAAGGCGGAGGGAACGACCTATCTGACTGACATCTCCGTACCTCTCACATCAAACCTCGAAGCCAAGCACAGGGATATGGTAAATAAGGTATTTATTCCATGCTAATGAGATAAGGACGATGTGGGAGCAGGAGGTGGTACGGATCGTTCCAGTGGTCTTGTCTGCCACCGGTTTGATACCCAAGAAACTCCATGAAAGCTTGAGGATCCTTGGGTTGCTCAGTGGACTTTACGAGGACATGCTGAATGGTGGGGGGAATAGGCCCTTGGGCCCCCCACTCGCCTCACCCCGTGACGCTTTTTACCCCTCCATAGGTGATGACTACTATAATAATAATAATAATGACAATAATAAAAAACCATAACCACGCCTGTGGAGCTCATCGATCACTTGAAGATCACGTTAGCCGCCTAGCGGAAGCGTGCCCAACTCTACTGTAAGAACTAACGGCGCTCCCCAGACAACCGGCTGTTTACTCGTAGCGAAAAGGGTTTCTACTGTTCCCTTCATCAGCAGGATACAATTGTCACTGACCCTGAGCGGGCTGGGTGCCTTGAAGGGCTGAGGGACTACTGGACTGGAATCCTATAATGAGCAGGCAGACTGGATTCGTGCGGAGAGTGATTCTATGAGGACCTGCCCATCCATGGTCCCAATCGAAATCACTGCTGAGGACGTGTCGCAGGCTATTGCCGAGCTTGCCAGCTGGAGGGCACCCGGTCTGCCCATGCTGCTCTTGCAGGGGCTTTCTCGTACGCCTTAAGGCGACCATCCGAGTTCCCTGTGGAGTTCTGTATGGGCCTGACGCAGCTTGTCTCGAAGGGGAGCCCTACCACAGACGACCACAGCCGATCACCTGTCTGTAGGTGGAATATAAGCTCCATACAGCTGTACTTTGAAGAAACCTAAACGACCCCTTGAGCTCCAAGGCATCCTGGCCGATGAGCAGAAAGGATGTGTTTGGGGCTCAATGGGCTGTAAGGAGCAGCTTACCATCGACGGGGTGGTTATGGGTCTGGCAAGGCAAAGGCACTTGGACCTCTACACGTCCTACATTGACTATGCCAAAGCGTTCGACAGTGTGCCTCACTCATGGATCTTGAGGGTGCTGGAAATTTACAAAGTTGACAAGCACCTCGTCAGCCTGCTCTCTTGCCTCATGAGCGAGTGGAGTACTCGGCTCCACTCGCGTACTTCCTCTGGGTTAATGGATGCGGGGGAGATCATGGTGATGTGTGGCATATTTCAGGGGGACTCTTTGAGTGCCCTGCTGTTTTGTGTTGTGCTGAACCCCCTTTCCCGTAGCCTGCGGAGGAGTCAAGTGGGCTGGAAGCTGAAGTACCTTCAAGGTGGACTAGACCGTATCACTATAGTTATCCACTTGCTCTATATGGATGATCTGAAGCTGTTTGCCTCTACCAGGCATCAGTTGGATTGCATTCTGGGTCTGACTGAGGAGTTTAGTAAGGACATCCATATGAGGTTCCGAGACGATAAGTTCAGGCTGAGCACCCCCAAGCATGGCCCGTTCGGGGAGGTTGAGCCATTTTTGCTTCGATCACCCGGCTCCTCAATCGATTCCCTGGAGGAGGGTCAGTGTTACAAGTAATTAGGGTATGCGGAGGCTGCCGGCCTTGACCATGATTCCATCAATCGGACTCTGACTGAGAGGTGTCGCTCAAGACCCTTCTCAAGTCAGGTCTCAACTCCCGCAACATGGCCAGAGCCATCCACATCTATGCAGCCTCCCTGCTGACATACTCGTTTGGGGTTGTGAAGTGGCATCACTCTGAGCTTGCATCCCTGGACCTCCTAGTCAGGACTCAATCGACTGTGGGGGATTCCCTGGTATCTACAACCTCTGTTATCGGCAGGCAGGTGGGCTTCGGGAGTACTTTCTTAGTCACGTTACCATCAGCCCCATTGCAAACATAGTTTGTCAGGTGGACGAGGGCATTACGACCCTAAGTCTGTGCGTGCCCAATGCTGACCTCTTGGGAAAGTGGCTGAGGATGTGGCCAAAGGTGAGGCCTGGGGAGCGAAGGAACTGCATGGGCGATTCCGTGCACAGCTCCTGTCCCCCGCTGTCCACAGCTCTACCTCTTGCATATTGTTGGTGACTGGTTCCCTGTATGTCGAAACCGAAGCGTTCATGATCACCATACAGTACAAGGTTGTGGCGATCCACAACAACCGGAAGTACATCATCTGGCAAGCTGGAGTACAGGACGTGTGTCGCATTTTTCAAGCCGCTGGTGAGACAACAGACCACGTCCTGGTGGGATGCCCAGCCCTTGCTCCTACCAAGTACCTGAATAGGCGTAACATGCTGGCGCGTATAGTCCCAAGAGCTGGCCTTAAAGCACGCTCTTGTTCAGGACAGGACGCGCTACTTCCAGTATGAGCCAGCCAGGTACTTGGAAAATGAAAATTACAAGATGTATTGGGACAAGGAGCTACCAACTGATCTGCCAATCACAGCGCCCCGGCCTGATATTTTCCTTGTGCACAAGGCGGAGGGAACAACCTACCTAATTGACACCTCTGATCTCTCATATCAAACCTCGAAGCCAAGCACAGGGAGAAGGTAAATAAGTATTTATCCCTTGCTAACGAGATAACGACGATGTGGGAGCATCCCAGGAGATGGTACGGATCGTTCCCGTGGTCTTGCCTGCCACCGGGGTGATAACCAAGAAACTTCATGAAAGCTTGAGGATCCTTGGGTCACCCAGTGGACTTTATGAGGACATGCCTAAGGCCGTGCTGATTGCTTCGTGCAGCCTGGTGAGGGAGTCTTTCGGGGAGGCTATTGTGCCCGATCACTGAGCCTTTCACATGCACTTGCGGGTGGGATTAGGCCCTTGGGCCCCCCCACTCGCGTCATACTGTGGCACTTCTTACTACCCACGGGTGATGAACACTACAACAATAATAATTATGATAATAATAATAATAAATATATAAATAACTCTCACAATTTTTTTCTTTACATTCCAAGAGAATTTGGGAATGGAATTGAAAACAAAATTCTTCATACTTCATATTTATGCAAAACGATGAAAACCACTATAACTCGGACTTCGTATGGGTATTCGGTCTGAATAAAGGTGAGTGTGCATTTTGTGGGCATTATCGAGTGTCCCTCAAGTCTCATGATGTTGCTGCCCAATCCAGTTTTGGATTTTCCCGTGTTATCCCCACAAATTAAATTGTTGATGCGATGGGTTTTCAAAATTTCCACCTGTGAACGCAAATCCCTGTTATGGGTCCTCGCTCCCACGGTCTGAGCCGCCTAAACATTCGCTCCCAAAGTTATTCACGGAGCTCGTTAAAAGCTATAATAAATTTCACACCATTCCCAGCATAGCGAGCACACCAACGGAGAAACCTTCATCCAGAAAGTTTCAAAAAGTTAACTAAAACTTGTTCCGTAGCACCTCCGAATATTAAAAAATAAATTGTTATCCGCCTATCCTGTTTACACGTACAAATGAAAAGGATATTAATATTAAAGAAAAAACTGCCACGAAAACTCATAACGCAATTATGAAAAAAGATAACTTGTTGATGAAACTTTAATTTTCAACGTTTAGTTTATTGAAAGAGGACCGATATTTGAGTTTCTCGCAAAGATTTAAGAAACTTCGGGCGTAATTGAGAGAAAAGTCACTGCAGTAATGAACATGAGTTTTCCTTTCCCCACCGTCGCTCATTTTCAAACCCTTCCTTTTTAAACTCTTCCGCTCATTTTTCCAGAGGTATGGCTAGTTAACTTCAACTGAACTTCTCGCCTCCACTGCTTTCGTGTGTCCGGTCTGGTCAGCTCACTTATTTAACGATTTCAATCTCCGCAGTTTGAATTAGTTTTTCTTCTTGACCTACGACCCAATCCTACGTGAGGCTCCTTATCAGCTGACCTACTACTATTTTTATGTGAGGGAATGATTTGCGGACACACAGTCTGACTGAAGAAAGACATAGAACCAAAACTTTGGATTCTGAAAGAAGACGCACAGGTACGCCAGATGATATGGTTTTTCATAATCATAAGGTACTTGAGTTTTTTTCTCGATATATTGATATTTTTAACAGCGATGTATCGCACATCGATAGTTTATTTTTAAATATATCGATATTTGTTATCGATTTTTTTTACTTCGATACCCATCCGTAGTGGAAGAGGACACAATAGCCCGAAAGTGCTTGTCATGAAAAAAAAAAATCCTGCAATAATCTGTCTCTTTCTGATCCCAGAACCATCAACGCTGAAGGTTTGCCGTATACAAACCAAATTTGTTCAGAAAGGTCTCAAACCCAACATGCGAGTGGAAATCTACTCATAAGACTTCTGCTACCTGTATTTATGAACTAGGAAGCAATACTGGTAAAAGAAAATTTAATTTTCTAGTCATGAAAAAACATGTTAAATACCTTCCGATGATAAACTTACCATTTTTATTCTGGACCTTTCTCTGAGTTAGAATGCTCAGAAGGCAGTGGTAAGAGCCATTAAAGCCTCAAGGGTTGAAACAACGAGGTAAATTATTTTCATTTGAGAAGGGATAGGAGAGAGGGAAAATCTAGGCCTCCGTGATGACGATTCAATCCCTACCTAAGGGCATAAATAGCTCCTTCAGTTGTTTATGAGCCCTTCCTATCTTTCCATTTTGCTCCCCCTTAGGCGCAATCGCTCTCAACCTCTTGCTCCTTCTAAGTGATCAATATTTATGTGTATTCGCAAAGGGACGCGGCACAGCTCTTTTCTGGCAGGATTATGAGTTGTTGGTCGATATCCAATCTTCAACCCTTGTGCCTTCAGTTTCTCGGATCATCCCCTGCCCGTTTTTCTGGGGTAGCCAACGAAATTCTCGCCTGAAAAGTTATTGAATGAAGGGTCTGAGGAGTTTGATAACATCTGCGCGTATTTACAGCTTTTGGCGGCGATCGGCAAAAACGTCAATTTTCCCATAATAGTATGTATTCAGAAGATATGAAAAGAAACCCGTTAGTAGGCGCCGTGGTCAAATATTGCGTCAATATGTTATTCATGGGAGGGAGGAAGTCGGACCCAGTAAAGATGAAGCCTCGTCATAGAAGTACTTGTACACAACTTCAGAATCGTCTTAGA
Source organism: Leptopterna dolabrata (assembly GCA_954871275.1). Lineage (NCBI taxonomy): Eukaryota > Metazoa > Arthropoda > Insecta > Hemiptera > Miridae > Leptopterna > Leptopterna dolabrata. The sequence goes on from OX940974.1 coordinate 84,053,272, forward strand.
GAGTCCCATAGATGATCAAACCATTTGCGCTAAAGACTGGTGCAGCTTACTATGCTTCAAGAAGCTGTAGCTTCATATAGTACCAGTACTTACAACTTGATAGGGTGTTCAGGGATGAAAATAAATTATTATGGAACAATTGGGAAATCATGAGGAACCTAGTTAAAAAGTAAATTTGGATAATTATGTACTCAATATATTTTCACCCTGTATTTGGATGTTTCTGTGGGTCTGCTACGTCAAAAGTGACCCTCGAATGGGTATTGTGACTTGAAACTCGAGGGTGTACTCGTTAGACCATCGGAATTTGCTGTACAGTTATTGGTTTCACGAACGCACCAGCAAGCAGCACCACGGATCCGGTAATAGCGCCGTGAAATTAAGGCATTTTTCAGGTCTGACAACTTGAAATGTTAAAGGTATACACTGTTGTTGTTCTTGTTTTTTTTTGGGGTTTTTTCAATTTTTTTGTCTTGGAAGCTGACATTTAGAGCGTGAACTCAGTAGGCATACCTCAAGAATAAAACTGACAGTGTTGAAGCAAGCGCACTAGCAAGTGCCACTGAAGCCAGTTGCCACAAGTAGGAAGAATACGTGTTCCAGTAATCTCCGTACAGCCCATGTATTCAGGAATAGTTGATCATGACGAACCACCCTAGCAGAATAATGATAAAAAGCAGGGGAATTTTTAAGCAAGCTGGGATGATGGCATAGCGTCCAGAATGATGGAGAGGGGATAGCTCGAAATTGAAGGACGCTGGTTTCAAAGTGGTATGGAACAAACATTGGGAGGCCTTCTTGTCCGGCTTTAAGCAGACCAACACGGATGAGTGCTCCAATTATAAACTTATGTACGGGTGGATCAATGCGTGAACCAGTCAGCCACTATCCTGAGAAGTTCATTACGCCGGCGCCGTGATGTAGGTAGGTTAGGCGAAGGCATCGAACCCAATTTTTTTAAATACAAGCTTCCAAATGTGAATGTGTAGGTGACCAGGCGTGGTGACGGTGCCTCACAGCCTCATGTGAAACACCAAAAAACCCTATTTTTACACACATTTTCACTCATAACACCCTTGGGTGTATTCCAAACGGGCTGCAAAGTTTCTGGACACAACTAAGGCCCAACTGGAGCGTGTATGTGCGAAAGAACGAATTTTTTTTAACCGAAAATGAAGTAGATATGGATGGTACGGCGGACGGCGTACGGCGGACGGACATTGCATTTTGGTTATTATTCTGTGAATAATACTCCTATGTATTCGCTTCGCCCCCCTCCTATGTAGCGCCCCCTTAAATGTGTAAAGTTAGGGGTTTTCGAGGGTTTTTTTAGGTTTTAGTGAACACGAGCTTGTGATGTAGGTATCGTATTCCATATATTAGGGCGAGAATACCGAATATGAAGTTGATTTTGGCCAAAGAGTGAAGAATTGAGATTGTAACGAAGGTTAAGTTCCCGAAATTCATTTTTTATAAGTCAAAAACCTGGGAAATTGTCTGAAATCACTATAAATTTGTATGATAACACTAGAAGTATTACTAGCAGGTGAATCAATACAATTAAATGGCAGTATCAATGTTCAAAGATGAGCTGTATTTAAAAAAAAAACAGGAGCCGAGATCGTGTTTTTGGGGGCCAAAATTGGTGGAAACCATCTAAAATAACTACTTCAATTATTGCGCATGAAAGAAACAATAAATGAACAGCAACAGTTCTGTAGGTATGTCCGATAGAATAATAAACCCAAGTGACAAGGACTGCAGCGTTTTTCCATTGATAAAATGGCGGAATGCAGCTTCTGAAAGCTTGGCTATTACAATCCACTCCAGGCGGGAAAACGGGAGACAACTAAGTGGGAATCAGCAGGACTTGAGGTGAAGTGTTCCCTCTATGATGGAGAAAGAAGGGTTGATAGATCCAGTCTCAGTTAAAACAATAATACACGACCTGAACCGTTTGATATCGCTACAAAACTGTTTCATTAGTAGATTTTTTTCACCCGAAGCCGGGTTTTGGAGGATCAAAAATTGCAATAATCTTCAATAATAACTGGAACTTTTACGGAAGAAACACGTTTAAAAGCAATTTTTGGTATATTCGGAATCAGCGTATTATTTCCTACATGAATCAATAGACTGTGGGGCCAATGGTGTAGCCACTTGAATGAAAACAAGCTGAGCCGAATCCCCATTTCAGAAGACGATCTTTTTGTTTGGGAGGCTGCCACCTCTGAATTCACCGTCTTTCTCCCGGAAAGTTCCTCTCGACAGTTATTGATGTGTTTGGTCGTAATCCAGACCTATCAATAATTCATTTTCTTGGCTATTTGGCAAACCGCTGAGTAATCAGTGTAACTAGTTTCCTTTGGAATGATTCGGGTCTGATTCAAAGTGACATGCAACGTTGTGGGTGTCAATAATAAAAACGGATTTATCAAAAAGTTCAAAGAGTTCAACTGCTATGCCGGTTTCGGTGAACAAAATAAACAGTAACAAATGATAATGGTAGTACATCACGAGAAGGCGAGCTTCTAATAGGGCATAGGTGAAAGGAAGTTTGCTGTGGTAAGCTGTTGGATTAAAAGGGATTAGTGGGATGATATAGAAGGTGGAACGAAAGCCATATTTTGCGTCTGAGTACACCAAGGTAGCTCAAGTCTTAAAATGACTTTCGGGAGGGAAAAAAAACTCCAAAATCGAATATTTCACTTACATTTTAGACCTTTCATAAGTGCTTTCCGTGTCTGTCACTTCCGTGTGTCAGTCTGTGTGCTTGTGATGCGTATACATATTATGCAAAAGTATGGTCGTCATGAGCTGACATTTGGAAGGTATATCTAGGTGCGTCTTAGGTCCTGGATGGTCCATTATGAATTTCATCGATCTGACTGTAACTTTCGTCTGCGCATGCGCCAATGTTAAATCCTTGTAGTATCGTTATGAATCCGAATGAATGGTCGTAAAGAGCTGAAATTGGAAGGGTAAGTATGATTGGGCCATTGGGCCGTAAGCAGGTACCTGAGTTACTTTGAAAATTCGCTCATATTATGATCATCCTGCATCACTGGAAAATTTATTCTTCTTAACAGTGATTCCGATAGAGGACGAGGAGGTTTTCAATGTGGGTTGTGTCTCATATCGCCTGTTTATAACCGATGGGTTATTCTTTGTACGCATGTATAACCCACAGAATTGTGCTGTCCAATATCATAATTTCTGCTAGCATTTTGCCTTCTAAACATCGAGGGAAAACGCTGCAAATCATTACACAACGGTATATTATTTATCTGTATAGTTGGCCCTTCTGGGTAAATCACTGTTGTCTGTGGTCTGTACCTACCATCGTTCTTCCCACAAGAGAGCCCTAAATCGAATACTGGAACCAGCCGGGCAATCACATTTCATGAAAAACATGCTGTGGAATCAAGAATTATTCTATAATTAATTATTTGTTGTTATTCATGAAGCATAACGATTGCTCAAATTACGAAAGTACCTATCAACAAAATCCAAAATAACCATCATTCGTCAAATGAAAAAAGGTAACAACAAGCTCGATTTCATATAGCCCAGGTGTTCCCTAGCAATGATAATATCTGGCCTGGATTTATACCGTTTCATCAACCATCATGTTGGCGAAGCTTTTCGGTGCAAACGAACGGCTGGACATACATTGCTTCGGGTGGTCTCAAAAAATCTCAAGTTCGAGATCAATTTAAGTACGTAAAAAACGACGCCCGTCAATTGAAATTTTCCGAGGCGTTCGGGAAATGTCAATCCCCTGTTTTTCACACCTTAGAGGTGACTGACACTAACGCCGAGCTTCGCGGACCAACTCGACCCAAAATGGGATCTACAATCCAAATTTCATTAGTTTTGGTTCATGGTGACTAAGGGAAGTGCGAAGTAACGCGTACGGGCAGAACTTTTTTTTAAATTCCATTTTGGGATTCTACCTTGAAACGGAAACCATCAAATACTGAAGGGGGTTAAAATTTGTGTTTCATGCTCAATTCCAAAGGTTCATTATTGAAAATAATAAACCAAAATTCGCTCCGTGTCTCTCTGTCGGTCGGTCTGTCCGTACCCAATTTCTCTTAATTGCTATAGTACGTTATCGACAGAAAAATCCAAATGGGCTGAAATTTCTAGAGAATGTGCTTGTGCTTCTCCATGGCTTGCTCTTGAATCGGGGGGGGGGGGGGGGGGGGAAATCGGGATAGTTTGTTAACCAAACGCGTGTTTTTCGTAATGTGGGACCAACTTTGATTAAAAGCTCTACATACACAAAATCGAGATTTCTCAGTCCAAAGTGTACAGCCTTTTTTTTTCTCAACTTAATGTCGAAACCATTTGACTTATGACGTGGCACCTCTTGAGGCTGCGACAGGCTTCTTATCGTGAGAATAGGTATATTACACCCGCTAAATTTAAAGTATTCTAGTTCAACTTAAAAAACTGCTTCAACCTCACAGTTGGCAAAACCTCGAATATTTGATTCTCGCTACCCTCCAAACTTGAGGGTTTTCAGTATTCGAGTAGTGAGGGTATGGAAGCAAGCAGAAACCTATCTCTGACTTGACTGTCTACTTATGAACTTGATACAGTCCCTTGGGTAATTCTGAAAACCCTTCAACATAAGTTTGTAGCCTTTTCTTTTTTTTTAGGAAATCCCTCCATCTCAAAGCCGTTTCCTATGTAAACGTGAATTCAGTTAAGTTTTTGTTTGACTTGCTGGGAGTTTCCGTCGCATACCGTTTTACAAACTCTGCGTTTTAAATCGCTATTCCAGGTTCAGTTGGGATGCTACCGTATTCATTTCAGTTCACCGTACACGACACTTTTACACTTACTAACAACACGTCCTTTCACTGGAAGATTGAACTCGACGCCTCTCTTACTGTGGACGAGGGTAAATGGAATGAATGGAGTTCAAATGTCAGTGAAACCAACCTGTGAATGTATGCTCAGGATGCCTTGAAACGAAAACAAACAAAACATTTTTCAAAAATTCATATAGGTACCTACCTACTAAAAATTTGGAGCCACTGCAATATCGTATTTTCTCTTCAAAAATGCGCTAACCCCGTTAAGTAAGCTTACAAGGGTTAGGCTGATAGTTAACCTCAAAAGATGCAAATTAATTTTTAAGAAATGAGCGGTGAAGCAATTCAGCAACAACCTAATAAGGGGACCTGTCGGTCACCGGTGTGGTCGGAGCTCCGCTCAGCAGTCATACTGACCTTAGTTTTGATAAATAAGTCACAAATGTTTTACACAACGGTAATTGTATAATAAACTTCTTACTTGTATCAAAAAGTTCGCGATAACTTGCATGGGGGAGGCATTATGAAGACTCAATGACGGACACCTCTTTTCAAACTCATACACCTTTCTGCTTATTTATATTCATGTTGGTATAAAACTTTTACAAATTATTTTTGTCATAATGAACTCTGATGAAAGAAATAATCTCGAAACATAGCCCACGAAAATATAAAACATAGAAAAATAGTTACCACTACTTTGACACTTATCAATACTTAGATATCCTTTGTTATCAATACTTGGTTATATACTTTGTTTTTGTACTTTGTCATTTCCTTTTTCATACATTGGTATCCTTTGCTATCAATACTTCGATAGTTATCAATACTTTGAGTGTATCACTACTTTGATATCAACCAGTGTTGCCACATACGATTTAGAATGATTTCCTGCTTCATCGAAACCACCCAATCTGTTAACAACAAAATAAAATAAAAATCATCGAGCTAGGTCTCCCCAATCCGGAGAAAAATGTACATCGAGTTGCAAAAACAGGATGTGGGAAATCGTGTTTTTCTAGAACCTTCTCTGTGGAAGGAGGATACGCTTGTTACGAGCCAGTTCGACGGAACTGCTTTGGTCAGCTCGACCCGGTTTTCCCGAACTCCCCTCAGGACATCGCCCTCCGGTTCAGTCTGCCGTAGCACCTTGTACGCGACTCACTCTCCCTTATAACATTGAGTTATAATATTGTGATGCACTATGCGTGGGATTTATGTGTACCATCCTTCTCAACCTCATATCAACGCCAGGAACATTACATTTGGCGCAGCCGTATGTTCACGGACTTTAACACGTTCCCAGTGGAATTCCGTGATTAATTATAGTGTTTCAGCGTTTGTGCTAACGCAGTCAAGTTTTTGTGACTATGCTGTTTCAGAACAACGTCGAACTTTCATCAGAGGGCGTAAGTTGTGCTATCCATTTAATACAATGGAAGCAGCTGGTTGAAGGGTTGAAGGCCTTTAATCCGACTTCAAGCCCCCATTTTTTAGCTTCTCACTACCGCCGCACTCTACAGAAATTGGATAGGAACTTAGATGAATTTATTCAATTCCTTCCAAGCCGGTTGGTTGGTCATTTCACAAGCTCTTGAATGGGTAAAACGTGCACTCACGTATCAAGTCGATGCCCTTATCAACAAAGCCTCTGAATCCAAGACGTGCATTTCAACGAAAACATCCAACCGTCACATCCTGGAACAAGGCACGGCCTGGTCTTAATTGTCATCAGACATCGACCCAGATTCCTTACTATATTACTATTCAGCATAACTATTCAATTGTTGACTGATGATAAGATAATTGATGGGTTCGAACTAGTATGCTTGGGCATCGAACGTGACTTCCCTTCATTAGCTTTACGCGGAAAGGAACTAAGAACAAGAGGAGGTGCTCCTCATAGGGGGAGGTAATGTTCCGAGCCAGTTGGACGGAACTTCTTTGGTCAGCTCGACCCAGTTTTCCTGAACTTATCGAATGAACTCAATGATCTCTATTTCCTGTTGATGACTTCCAATTTGCTGTGTGTTATTCAGTTTAGCTTCAGCGTGTTTCAGTGTATTCTAGTTCACATCTAGGCTCAATTTTATAGATACACCTAAGGACAGGTGCTCCTTATAGGAGGAGGTGATGTTACGAGCCAGTTCGACGGAACTGCTTTGGTCAGCTCGACCCAGTTTTCCCGAACTACCCTCAGGACATCGCCCTCCGGTTCAGTCTGCCGTAGCACCTTGTACGCGACTCACTCTCCCGTTATACCATTGTGTTATTCATCCAATAACCCATACAAATTAATATTGTAATGTTCTATGTGCGAGATTTATGAGTACCATCCTTCTCAACCTCAAATCAACGCCGGGAATATTACACGCTTCCCTGCAACTCATAGGACTTCCAGGATTCTCTTCCACATGCATGCAAACATTGTGTCCACAAGGAATGAAATAAATAACCAGTATTATCTTGAAGGAGGAAAAGAATTATCGTCTTTGTTGACAACAATTTCAGTTTTCTTACCACTTAGCAATAGCAATCAACAGGCTCACTGAAGATGAGCCAGTTTACGCGCACGGCACTCACTAATCTCGATGATATTTTTTTTCAAGCAGTTCAAGGGTACTTTACAATATACGAACATTTTCAGCAGATTCTGTAGTTTCTTTCAGGGCAAAAAACAAAATTTGGCCTAGAGGTCCCCGAGTAATATATGAATTATTTACATAATAAACCTGCCGGTTGCTTAAGAAAGTTTCAGTTATACAGCATGACCATATGAGCGAATTTTCAAAGTTTGTGACCTTGAAGCAATTTTTGGCGATTTTTAGGAATTGCTGACTCCCCATAACTCGAATTTGACTAGAATTTTCTTATGCTTCTAGAACATGGAAGAAACCGAATATATTCTTGAAAGAAATCGCTGAACTGACCTTCAGACTGAGCACTAACAATATTCCCGTCAGATCCATTTGAATCCGAGGCCATCTGGGATTTCTGAAAACTCCACTGTGGACCGTTTAGCGAAAGATGACATTACGACTCCAAGAACCGCGAGCTGTGAATTCCCAGCAACCTATACGAACCGAAACTTCTAGGCTGAAATGTCAACTGAATGGTAGGGACATAATGCCTATCATGCAGGGGCACGGCTGTTCCAACAACCATCCATCAGATCGTGGTTCAAAACGGTGCTTTCTCGATCAAATATTTTTACTTCCATGTTCCTATCATATACGAATGGAAGTAGGGTGATACCGTTAAAACACCGACAGGCATTTTCGACTCCAGTGTGAATGACAATTTCTCCCTTGAGAGGGAAAAACATTAAATCATGTTTAATGTTTTTCCCTCGCAAGGGAGAAATTAGATATAGTTTTTTAATGTCAAGAAAAAATGAAAGCCACAATTTCACTGAACTCTACAAGTATAATGTTGCATTTACTGTACTTATTATAGAACTCGCCATCAACATATGGTTGCTACAACAGAAGGTAGTAACTGCGTAGTAACCAATGAAAAACGTAGCTATTGACTCTTGTTTCTTTCGAGTGCGATATTCTTTATGGTTGCTACAACAGAAGGTAGTAACTGTGCAGTAACCAATGAAAAACGTTGCATATTTGCGTGTCGGAATTCACAGAATGACCCCCAGCCCTAAAACATTAAACATGTTAAAAGGTGTTCGAGAAAATCTTGTTCAGAAGTGCTCAAAGCGAGTTTCTAGAAGGTTTTCCGCTTGATGACGCCCTGTACGTATGAACGCATTTACGTATGTTGAAATTTCAAATGGTCATAACTTCCTCAAAATACATTATTTTTAAATTTTGGTTTTTGGTTTTGTTTAGCTCGTTGAACTCTTCAATTTGAGATGAGAACGAGATTTCTTAGTGGAAAAGTAAGGGAGTTATGATGGATTTTCTAATTTTTAGCTTTTCAAATATAACTGCCGTAAAAATGAACCAAAATTGGTGCGGTTGGTACCAAAATGTGCGTTACGATGTCTAGATCATGCCTATAGTTGATTTTGGGCTCGATCCTATTTGATTTGGCTAATTGACAGCAAAAAATATGTCAATGGGTCTAATATTTTCTAGGTTTACTAGCTAACAGACGTTGGCGTGGTGTCAGAAAGTGAGATTTCTATGCAAGTTTATGGATTTTGACCGAAATGCTCATACCGCCAAACTTGTACCCATACTGTTATTAAGAACATGGAAGTATTTTGTGGCCATTTCCACACCAGAACTTTCAAAATCATATCGAGGCTCAGAAGTGGTCGCAGTGTGACAAAAGTCTATTTGAACCGGATTGGTAGATCAGTTTCGGAGCTCTGCGTTCGATGTTTGGTGATGGAAGATGCGGAGCACCTCATATTATTATGCCCTTCCCACAGCACTCAGCGCCATCTTTCATTGCGACGGTGGGTGAGGGACAACCCGTAACAATTTTTTGCCAAAATGAGGTTTTTTTACCAATTGACTCGTTTGGGTGTTTTCTGTCGATTCTGACGCTCATAGCGGTGAAAAGTAAACGAAAAATATTTGGTCTTATGCATTTAATATTTCCACATCTCCAAAGGTGGAACGAAATAGTTTAATACTACGAGCAAAAAAATGGACTTCCGTTACCTCCTGTATTACTGGCATCAACTCCAGTTCCAGAGACGGTATGTTAAGGAATTTCTTCGTTTTATATGATGTTCGTGAGGAAAATTGTTGTTTTTTCAGTTAATTTATTCATATCTACTGAGCTCTTTGAGCTATACGATAGGAAGGGTTTGTCTCTTCAGAAGTCATAAGCCCAGTGGTGAGTGGTGTGATTTACCTGGAGATACCGTGTGTCACCTTGATTTTCAATGGCATTTTCATACCACTTGAATAGCCCATTTGATCAATAATCTGATGTGTTTATCCCGTCCATAATGCATGGAAGCATAATTTATTGGACTCAGGTTGTATTCGGATAAAAATTAAAAATTTACCAAGGCCCTTCAACCTGGATCTCATCATAACGACCAGCAATGAATTGTTAGTTAGATCGCACTAGTTGCACTTCTGTGCAATTGTGGCCAACGAGTATGTTGACCTATCTGCATTATTGCTAACGTGAGATTTTTGCCCCCTTCATCCCATGTCTCTAAAAAAATATTTAAAAATAGTAAAGTCATGACTGGTCTGTTGTTCAATATTAAAGACATTCTGTAACAAACAAACAAATTATTGTACTATTAATAACTACTCATCTGGCTACATTATTCAATAAATAAATATTTAAAATAATATAT